>BSQZ01000007.1:12252500-12540000 GCA_033239005.1 Lamellibrachia satsuma | reverse complement strand
TGAAACAACACCGGCGACCACATCACAGATACGTGGGCGCGGTGGCTCGGCGGTTTGAGCACCGCACGGGACCTCGAGAGCCGGGGTTCGAGTCCACTGTGATGTTGCTTCGAAACTTGTGGCAATTTTGTTGACCCCACTTTGCCTGTGTCTTTCAGAAAAGATAATAAAGCCGTTGGTCCCTTCTACCTGGTGTCTATGCCAGGGGGAGTAAAGACCCGACACAGGGGGTAAACGTGTAACCTCCACGGTGGACTGACTATCTCTAACACAATAAAATCGCCAGAGAGGGATATGAGCTATTTATAGTAAGGATTGTAAGGAAGGAGCGTCGACGACAATTGAACTGGAATTTTGACACATCACAGCTTTTTTGTGGACGGAGAAAATGAAGAGAACTTAACCGACGTTTCGTTGACGCTGTGGAACAGTTGGAAGGGGTCGGGGTAGGGTTCAGAAGTAGTCTACCCCATCAAGCGGATTACCAACAGGGTTTATGATTGCACATGTTGACACGGTTGCGATAACAGATAACTGGTTAGTCGAAAGCATCATTTGACAGCCAGCCCCAGCGACGGACCATGACGATGTTCCGCCTTATCATGTTTCACTCAAAGGGATGTAGCCAACGCCAGCCTAACCAGCGACGAATTTCTGGGGTGGGGGAATATTGCGCCATGCCCGCTTTGGCTTACATTTTTTATTTGTTTCGTATTTTCCCGTCGCGCCGCTACGGGGCAGCATGATAAACTGATGGATGAATAAGCTTGTCCCCGCCTTGGCCTCCCCGCTAGCAAGATCCTGGATACGCCACGGTGCGTAACAAACAAACAAACCTTTTTCATAGAGGTTCCATCAAACTCGGACCTACCTAGCATCTTACTGAGGTCTGCGTTGTGTACGTCCGGGTTTTCTTCGGCGAGCCGCTTCCTCTCCGACTTGGCCCACACCATGAAGGCGTTCATTGGCCGGCGGATGCGCGGCTCCGTGCGGCGTGGGCGGCCCGTGTCAGAGCACGCGTGCGTTCGCACGCTACACGTCCTCTCGAGCCACTTGTAACCGAAGCCTGCGGGCGGCGTGTGTAGCATGCCCAGGTGAGCCGCTGTTGGGCAGTCCATCGTCGCGAGGCCGCTGGAGTGAGAAGCACAGCGCGACCGGCAACGACCGTTGTAGCAGTGACTCGGCCGCACCGCTCAGCTGACTGTCACCGCACCGGCTATTGCACCGCACCGCATGTGTGTCAACCGTCGACCTATCAGCGGCGTGCTCCAAGGTCGTCGGCGAGTGAACGGGTTTCAGCCGTCGCCAGGCACCGCGCTCCATCGGGCGTCGGGCATCGGGGTCTCACTTTCGGGTCTACTCCGCTACTTAATTCACGGGTGCTAGACCCACCGAACTTTCAGAAGTTCCATAAGTTGTCTGTGAGATCTAAAACAGCAGACTACTTTGATACAATAATCAAATTTACCAAGGAATTGATATTTATCAGGAACAACTCTCCAGGTCGCCACGTGTTAACTTAGAAAAAGTCGCTCTTACAAGTCGAATTATCGGTTAGCATATTCCTAAACACTGATTTTTTTTATCACATATTATGTCTTAATGAAACTTATATAATTTTTTAAAAGAACGGCCGATTATTGATCGCCGACTACCGTCATTACCTTGCTGTTCTACAATTCCCGCATATATTCTGAACGGGACACGGCGCTCCATAAAAGTGACAAATGCATGTTTTAATTTTCATGTTGGTGCTTTTCGGGGCACCCCTTAAAATTACACGATATCCGTTTTGGCTTGTTAAAATACGACTAGGTCAACTAGACGAACCACGCCCGTGCACAATGCTAAATCCCGTAACCGACCCTGTATGTAATGGCATAATATGGCAGAGCGTAGTACGATTCCCATGGGTGTCGTTTGTCCGCTAACACGACGCTTTCGTCATAGTAGAGTGGGATTATCTATCCGGTCACAATCCACAAGTCAATGTAATTAATGTCACCATATATGTCTACCAACTATCCAAAATACATTGATACAGAGGAGAATGCCACCCAGCCTTAACAGGAGCTCCACTCAACGTTCGTTCGTTCGTTCGCCTCAACCGGTCACTGTAGCGAAACTAGCCCCGTCCCGTTGATACAGATTCACGAGCCGGTCAGCTAACTGGGAGGCCGTGTCACATGAAGCGCGGTATCGTATGTATAATGGATCATGAGAACACGAAACATATTCTATCTGTACTGCAGCAATCCCAGCCCCGAACAAAAAAGAGGTCCTATATGTACTACAGCAATCCCCCAGCCATCAACAAGAAAGATATCCTATATTTACTGGAGCAATACCCAGCCCTCAACAAGAAAGAGGTCCTATATTTACTACAGCAATCCCCAGCCCTCAACACGAAAGATATCCTATATTTATTAGAGCAATCCCCAGCCCTCAACAAGAAAGATATCATATATTTATTAGAGCAATCCCCATCCCTCAACAAGAAAGATATCCTATATTTATTAGAGCAATCCCCAGCCCGGAACAAGAAAGAGGTTATATATTTACTGCAGCAATCCCAAGCCCTCAACAAGAAAGAGATCATACATTTACTAGAGCAATCCCCAGCCCTCAACAAGAAAGATATCCTATATTTATTAGAGCAATCCCCAGCCCTCAACAAGAAAGATATCCTATATTTATTAGAGCAATCCCCAGCCCGGAACAAGAAAGAGGTTATATATTTACTACAGCAATCCCCAGCCCTCAACAAGAAAGAGATCCTACATTTACTAGAGCAATCCCCAGCCCTCAACAAGAAAGATATCCTATATTTATTAGAGCAATCCCCAGCCCGGAACAAGAAAGTGGTTATATATTTACTACAGCAATCCCCAGCCCTCAACAAGAAAGAGATCCTACATTTACTAGAGCAATCCCCAGCCCTCAACAAGAAAGATATCCTATATTTATTAGAGCAATCCCCAGCCCTCAACAAGAAAGAGATCCTATATTTATTAGAGCAATCCCCAGCCCTCAACAAGAAAGTGGTTATATATTTACTACAGCAATCCCCAGCCCTCAACAAGAAAGAGATCCTACATTTACTAGAGCAATCCCCAGCCCTCAACAAGAAAGATATCCTATATTTATTAGAGCAATCCCCAGCCCTCAACAAGAAAGTGGTTATATATTTACTAGAGCAATCCCCAGCCCTCAACAAGAAAGAGATCCTACATTTACTAGAGCAATCCCCAGCCCTCAACAAGAAAGATATCCTACATTTACTAGAGCAATCCCCAGCCCTCAACAAGAAAGAGATCCTACATTTACTAGAGCAGTCCCCAGCCCTCAACAAGAAAGATATCCTATATTTATTAGAGCAGTCCCCAGCCCGGAACAAGAAAGTGGTTATATATTTACTACAGCAATCCCCAGCCCTCAACAAGAAAGAGATCCTACATTTACTAGAGCAATCCCCAGCCCTCAACAAGAAAGATATCCTATATTTATTAGAGCAATCCCCAGCCCGGAACAAGAAAGAGGTTATATATTTACTACAGCAATCCCCAGCCCTCAACAAGAAAAATTATTATGTTCCAACACATACACACAGGATGAATCTGCTGAAACCTAGACACGGTGGGATTGACAGTAAAGCTTTATGCAACTGGTGCTGATTCCACAGTAGTGTAAATGTATTGATAGCCTAGCAACTTGTTGAGGCAGATTGTCTACATCAATGTCAGTCTATATAAGTTTGTCTATATCAGTCTATATCAGTAACGCCGAATGAATGTTATGCTACTCACTGTCGTAAGTAATAAACCAGTTGGAATATAATGTTTTATTCGCTTGTCCCCTTAATGTTTGCCCGGATTGTAGTCAAAAATGAAATCAATGCATGTTATGATGACTGTAGAACGTTTTAGTGGCTTTAGTTGGATAGAGCATGGTGGATAACCCTGCCCTAGACACCAACATTTGCCCTCTAGAGTAAGTGGTTCAAAAGTTATATAGTTAATTAATGGGTTGCCGCCATCTTGGACGCCATATTGGGTTCTGCGTTTAGCTCGAGCCAGATCTATGGGGACTCTTAGTATATTACTTTATATCCTTTCAGGGATCTGTAATGAAAAAATCAGGTTTTGTATTGAACTTTTAGGTTTCATGGTATTTTTGTCTAAAACTCTTGCACTAATATCTGTACCACAGCCATTCCCAGATCCAAGAAACGAAAACGAGTTATATAAATACTCCAACAAGCTCCAGCCCCAAGCAAGAAATATGTCCTATGCATTGCAGTAATTCGTAGCCCCGAAAAAGAAGAATGACCTGTCTGTATTACAGCAATCCCCAGTTCTGAGCAATCCCCAGTTCACAACAAGAAAGAGGTCCTTTTTGTAATACAGCAATCCCCATATGTCCAGTCCAACTCAAGCCTGCCTGCCTGCCTGCCTGCCTGCCTGCCTGCCTGCTTGCCAGCCTGCCTGCCTACCTACCTGCCAGCCAGCATGCATGCCTGCCTGCCTGCCTGCCTGCCTGCCTGCCTGCCTGCATGCATGCATGCCTGCTTGCCTGCCATTCTGCCTGCCTGCCTGCCTTCCAGTCTGCCTGCCTGCCTGTTAGTCTGCCAGTCGACCTGCCTGCCTGCCTGCCTGCCTACCTGCCTGCCTACCTGCGTGCCAGCATGCATGCATGCATGTCTACAAACCTTCCTGCCTGCCTGCCTGCCTGCCTGCCTGCCTGCCTGCCTGCCTGCCTGCCTGCCTACCTGCCTGCCTGCCTGCCTGTTTGCCTGTTAGTCTGCCAGTCTACCTGCCTGCCTGCCTGCATGCATGCATGCCTGCATGTCTGCATGCCTTCCTGCCAATCTGCCAGTCTGCCTGCCTGCCTGCCTTCCTGCCAGTCTGCTGCCTGCCTGCCTGCCTGCCTTCCTGCCAGTCTGCTGCCTGCCTGCCTGCCTGCCTGCCTGCCAGCCTGCCTTCCTGCCAGTCTACTGCCTGCCTGCCTGCCTGCCTGCCTGCCTGCCTGCCTTCCTGCCAGTCTGCTGCCTGCCTGCCTGCATGCGGTGCAGTTACGCCAGAGACGCACATACGGGAGTCACGTTGTCTCCCGCGGGGAAGGAACGCTAACTCCCACGGGCACTGTTTGACGGGAGTCACGACCTCACCCGCCGGACAAATTCACATGTAGTGTTGAACCGCTTCCAACCGCCGACGGCAGCAAACGGCGTGTTTCTCCTGTGCGGTGCGCATTTCATAATTATGATGCCGGATACGACGCAACACCAAAACGGGCACGTGTTCAGTGCGATACACAGCCGACCGACGGCGGACGAAGTGTCAGCGTACGAAGGCACTGAAAGAGATCTTGTTTCGTAAGAACACTTACATCAACACAGATAATAGTTCTGAAAAACCCTTCATTGTTATTGATCGATATGCAAGTATTACCATTTTGTTCCAAGCTGATGTCATCTGCTGAGCGAATTGTGTTATTAGTATCTGCATAACCTCTAAGTAAAGCCAAACGAATAAGTTCAGAAACGAAATGTTCAACTGGGCGATGCGCTGCGGTACACTTAGTTTATCTTCTGCTTCTTCTTGTTTATTAATGCAGAAACAACGTCTATGGCGTATTAGGACCTTTTGTCGATAACCTATGCTCATGGCGAACACATTAGCCTAATAGGCAATGACGCGTCAACACTAGATGACTGTTCGTCGATCCTCCTTTGATACACATGCTCATGCCAAGTATGATATTGAACATATATGACAAATATCTCAGAAGGTGTGTTAAACGAAGCGACACGTCGCCGCGATGACGACATGGTCACGTAATTAGACAAGCGAAACCCACGTGACATTAAAAAAATCATGTGAAATCAGGCACGTAAGCACACCGTTAAACATTCAATTCTTCTTCTTCTTATCATGTCTTCCACACGAGGTGTTGTCAATTTGGGGCGCATGCCTTTGCCTGGCCCGTGACGTTGTATGTAGATCTTCCAGTGAACACGGACCGTCCAGTAGTCGGCAGCAGTGGAGGAGGTATGTACGTCTGATCTTCTCTGCAGTCTCTGTAGCTCCATTTCATCAGGTATTGTTGTCTTCGCTCGGCCAACTCCTGTGCGCATACGTTTGAGTGATCGCCTGCAGAGACACGGTTGGTCAGAGGCACTTCCGGTAGAGATTCAGCTAGTCGTGATCGCATTTTAACGACTGTTCATATTTCTTACAGTCGTAGTTCCAACATTTCCAATCTGGTGCTGCTGGGCGATGAGTTCAGTTTTGTCGTAGTGTTTGTGAAACCGTTCCTTGACTTCAGTCGGTTTGCAGCAGGTACGTGTTTGTTTAGTCGGTGTTTTGTGTCTTTGTCACTTTTCTTATTCTTTTTGTGCGGCTAGCCACTGTCCGCCCGATGTCAGGCGGAGTTACGCCTGCCAGCAGGTGTCGACTGTCTATGTTGGTAGGTTTCATGTAGCCCGTTATGATTCAAACGTTTTGAAATACACCTTAATTATAATTTATATTAATGTGTGGTCCTCCGCGTGACCGTTTTACGTATCCGTACCAAATTTAAAGAAACTACATGAAGCCGTTTTCGATTAACAGCCGTGAAAAGAAGAAGAACGCGGTAACTAATTGTGGATGAATTCCTTGCGTAACAATTTATTTTTTACACGTTTTGTTAAATATATTCATATCCCTTTTCAACAAATATGCTTTCAAGGTGCCATAAGTCAACAAATTCGCATACCTCGCAAAACGCAGTATAGTAAAATAGCAATCTGTCCCCTGGCTACAGATAACTATATGATTTCCCATTGAAACCAATGCCAAAAGTTATTCAGGCAATTTCACACTGCACGCAAACTAGCTGTTCGGTATTAACAAAAACTTACGCTTTGTGTCTTAGTTTTCACCGACCTGCACTGGCGTTTTCGTCAAATCTTACACTTATGTCCGTATTGAGAAAATCAATACGGACAGACCAGCTGCAGCCTGTGTTGTAGTCCACAAATCTTTCCTGTTGAAAGCAATGTTTCCAATGTTGTAAAAAGCCTCTAAGGGACATCATTTAAAATCACTGGAACTTTACTCGATTAGCATCAACCAAGAAATGAAATAATGACTCGTCCCCTTGTCCGACAGGCGTGATTCCGTCAGCGGTATCGCCAAGTGACACTGCGTCTAGTACGAAGCATCTGTTGATGTCATCGGCAATCCTTGCGCATTTCTCGCGGTTTCCGCTGATCTACGTATAATGTAGCGTTTCTAGCCGTTGGGTGGAGACCCGCGTTTCTATACAAACTCGTTTTCTTAATTTTTCAAACGTTTCTACAAGCTCGCCGTTTTCTCCATTTTCGTCCCGCGTTTCGATACAGTCGCCGTTTTCCTCATTCCCCGCGTTTCTACAAACTTGTTTTCTAAAAAAAATTAACGTTTCTACAAACTCGCCGTTTTTTTAAATTTGTCAGCGTTTCTACAAACTCTTGAGGTTGTATGTGTTGCGCCACATGTTGTATGGGTTGCGCTACATGTATGTCAAGACATGAATACACAAACGATAACGTAATCGGGTGAAACTGAATGGCTCAGCTGTAGAATGTTTGCCTGCCACGTGACTTTTTAACCGCCTAAAACTTGTTTGGGCATGCCTACATAATATCATATCATGCAGCAACTTTTTAGGTTTCGTGAATTAAACTTGTAACATGTCTACTATATAGTATAAGAGGTTATGCCAAGTAGAAGTTAAACTGAAAAAAACAGCATTTGTTATCGTCCACGTGCGTTCAACTATAAAACACACATAAAACAAACACGCGCACCCACACGTGCACGAACACCCGCGCACACACGCGCGCACGCACACACGAGCTATGATGAGCTATGATAAACTTTAAAAGTTATTGTACTAATGGCATGATGTTTATTGTAATTTTGAAATGTTTATCTAAGTGTGACTTTATAAGTACAACTAAAATGGATGCATTAGACAAGAGTCGAACATGCACTGCCTGCGTGGCAGGCGAACATTCTACCAATGAGCCATTCAATTTCACCAGATTACGCGGGTGTATATTCATGTCAATCTTGACATACAGGTGGCGCAACCCAGCTTCAAGAAAACAGCCGGTTTGTAGAAACGCGGGAAAATGGAGAAAACGGCGAGTCTGTAGAAACGCGGCCAAAATTGAGAAAACGGCGAGTTTGTAGAAACGCGGAAAATGGAGAAATATGGAGACGCCACCCAGTCGCTAGAAACGCTACAGTACGTAGATCAGCGGTCACCGCTAGAAAGTCCAACAACTAAAATTTCACTGATATTTCAATGATATTCCACACACACAACTATGAAATACATCAACAATACACACGTTACAGAAACAATCTGTTCTTTTCCAGAGTCAAACATGAATATGTAAAAAAAAGTACATTAGAGATAACATAGTAAAGAGAGTTAACGCTACACCAAATAAAATGTACACACACAATCTATGGTTTATCCACTTATATCAAAAACTACTTGCTGCTTTACACATAATTGTTATATTTGTAATTCTTAAAGCAAAGATTACATTTTGTATGTAATGCACAATGTGCATTGCATATGTATGTATACATTTATATATGTACGTCAATGTGTACATGAGTACTTACAAATGTAAATATATATTTTTGTCACAATGTTGTACACGACTATAGTAGTCGTACAATTACGATGTTAGAAATATATGTGTGTGTGTGTGTGTGTGTGTGTGTGTGTGTGTGTGTGTGTGTGTGTGTGTGTGTGTGTGTGTGTGTGTGTGTGTGTGTGTGTGTGTGTGTGTGTGTGTGTGTGTGTGCGTGCGTGCGTGCGTGCGTGCGTGCGTGCGTGTGTGTACGTTGAATTGTCATTAACCATCAACATAATTAATTTACTAATCAGATAATACATAGTTAATTTTGTGTTGTTTACATTTATGTCTTAATGGGAGTCTCCTGACCTTATTTGTTATTTAAATTATCAATGTATATATATAGATGTCTAAACAGGTCAAATAAACTGATTCTGAGTTCTGAACGCTGCGCACGTATAGTTAGGCGACAACCGCGAGAAATACACGAGGACTGCCGAAGACGTGATGTTATGGGCTTCATACTTCATAGTCTAGAGTTACCGCTACCTGATCACATTGCGCTTTCTCAGAATTCCGTGGGTGTTACCTTCACACGGCGAGTTCTTCCCGCCCGTGAGGCCTGTCGCATTCATATTGATGTAAAAAGTCAGACGTGATGTCATCCTGAACGCCACACAAGTAGGCATAGGAGACTTACGAAATATCAGCATCTGAAATATGTAATCAGCTTTTAGCAATATTGTTTTAATAACATTTTTGTTTGACGTTAGAGCAACTGAATTGTCCGTGACGTAAATGACACGAAAGTAGGAACAGGGATTTTTAAATATTAGATTAACGCAACACATCACAAGTGTGTTACTTGTCATATTAGGACACATATTTGATACGTATCCAATGATATTTAAAATAGATTTTAAGGACATGCAATACATTGTATACTCGATCTTTTTGGGCTGGTCTGCGGGGACAGCTTATTATAGAGAACTCCGTGTGATGAAACCGAGGAAAAGCAGCAAAACTGTGTTACTTTGTATATAAAATACATTTGTAAATGATGTAAAGACTAGCATCCCTTACATTTGTAATCGATTAATGTACAATGTATATATTGCAATATAAACATGACGGACACAATACTCTACATTACTGGTTATTCACATATATATATTCAGGTAATTACTTGGACAGATTTTTTTTTACATATTGTTATGAATATAACATTTATATTTATAATTTAAATATTAATTTTGTTTGTGGTATATCTTTGTATAAAGTAACCGATTTATAAAAGCATGATAACACCATATGTAGATTGAACTGTCGTCTAGAAAAAGCGTAATACAATTGTATTGTTTTCAGTCGACATAAAACAAAAACAAATTTCGTCGTCATACAATATCTTCATGGCAAATACATTACGACATAAATCACAATTTCGTTACGTTCTATTACCTGCTGAAGACGACAGCTGGGACACTTGACATTTTGGTGCTAAGCACAGTATTGTTATGCAGTATGTTGTATTACCTACCAATGACGTCAGCGCGGAAACTTCACATAACAAGCAATATCATTTGGATGCTAAGCACAAGTTGATATGTCCGACAGAGGTGTTTGCAGTACGATGACAAATACGAAGTTATATTATATTTAATGCATTAAATATTTTATTGGCAAAACAAATGTTAACAAACTTGTAGATATAAGTTCACCAATGTCGTTCAGGTGGTCATATAATTCGTGAAAGTTTGCAATGAATTGTGGACGCATCTTCATTACTGAACTTACATATTTGGATGTCGTCGCTAATTACAGAGTGGCCGAGTAGTGATGCGCGTCCAACAACTGGTATATTCGTCATAACGCGAATTCAAACCGGTTTGTACCATGCAGTTTCTCGAAACCGGGCAGATATCTGCACAACGATATAATGTCTTTCAAGAAACGTTCCAAAAATATATTCTGATTGTACGACTGTCTCACCTAAGAAACAATTACTGTCTGTACGACTGTCTCACCTAAGAAACAATTACTGTCTGTACGACCGTCTCACCTAAGAAACAATTACTGTCTGTACAACTGTCTCACTTGAGAACCAATTACTGTCTGTACGATCGTCTCACGTAAGAACAATTACAGTTTGTACGACTGTCTCACTTGAGAACCAATTACTGTTAATACGACTGTCTCGCTTAAGGACAATTACAGTTTGTACGACTGTCTCACTTGAGAACCAATTACTGTTTGTACGACTGTCTCGCTTAAGGACAATTACAGTTTGTACGACTGTCTCACTTGAGAACCAATTACTGTTTGTACGACTGTCTCGCTTAAGGACAATTACAGTTTTTACGACTGTCTCACTTGAGAACCAATCACTGTTTGTACGATCGTCTCACGTATGAACCAATTACTGTTTGCATGACTGTCTCGCTCAAGGAACAATTACAGTTTGTATGACTGTCTTACTTGAGAACCAATTACTGTCTGTACGATCGTCTCACGTAAGAAACAATTACAGTTTGCATGACTGTCTCGCTTAAGGAACAATTACAGTTTGTACGACTGTCTCACTTAAGAAATAATTACAGTTTGTACGACTGCCTCACTTAAGGAACAATAACTGTTTGTACGACTGTCTCGCTTAAGGAACAATTACTGTTTGTAGGACTGTCTCGCTTAAGGAACAATTACTGTTTGTAGGACTGTCTCGCTTAAGGAACAATTACTGTTTGTAGGACTGTCTCGCTTTAAGGAACAATTACTGTTTGAACGACTGTCTCGCTTAAGGAACAGTTACTGTTTGCATGACTGTCTCGCTTAAGGAACAATTACTGTTTGCACGACTGTACCACCTAAACCATTATGTGGTTGTATCTGTATTACCTAGTGTCGTTTTGGTGAAAATATATTCAATCGTTCTACGTAAACACACTTTGGGAGTAATCAAACGTCCAAACAACAAATACATCGGTTATCAATTTCTAAATAGTTGTCCTCTGCCTCTATCGATGTTTTCATGAAAATGTCCGGAGTTTCCCGCGTCTGCGCCGATCAATGTCGAATGCACAGTGACGTCAGTAGTAGTGAATTTGGAGTTCGACTTGCTTGCCAGGAAACACAGCAGGCGAATCAGTGGCGAATCTAGGTTCTCGAAAAGGGGGGGGGGGCTAAGGGGGAGGCGAAGGGGGACAAGCATATTCACAAATTAGTTTACCATGCTACTATGTAGTGGCGCAACAGATTACATGCGAAATAATCAAAATGTAAAGCCAAAGGGGGCGTGGCTCAGTGGCCCGTCTCAGATACTCCACTGAGTTGAATATATCATGTTCTTAATAGTCAGTCACGTACGTAGGCTTCTAATCATCCGTGACACTCCACATTTATTTATTTTTTACAAATTAAATTAAACAAACCCGATGTGTATGTGCTCTTCCTCCTTGTTCCCTGTTGTACAGGGGTTCTGTGTGCTCTTCCTCCTTGTTCCCTGCTGTACAGGGGTTCTGTGTGCTCTTCCTCCTTGTTCCCTGCTGTACAGGGGTTCTGTGTGCTCTTCCTCCTTGTTCCCTGCTGTACAGGGGTTCTGTGTGCTCTTCCTCCTTGTTCCCTGCTGAACATGGATGAGGGTCAGGTAAAGTATTGCCGAGCCACTCTTTCTGTTCTTTCTTTCCATAGTTTTCTATCGGCCACCCTCTCTCTCTCTCTCCATCTTTCATCCTCCCCCGATCTTCTCATATCCCTCCTCACGCAGTCCTCCCATCTCAGTTGTGGCCTTCCCATTTTCCTGCATCCTTGATGTTTTACCACATATACTGATGTTTCTAACACATATATTGCATACTTGCCTTTCACACGCGACTGACAAACAGTGTTGTTTTTTGTACATCATTCGTCAAGTACTGCGTGACGACCTCATTCACACCATCATTTACACTTGGTATATACTTGAAAATCGTTCAACTATGCGCCTATCAATACGTTTGTAATTTCAGACGGTTCCCTCTATATCCCGGCATGCGTCATTATATAGAAGGGACACAAATATACGGGACTAATTTGCTTGTTATTTGCTAGATTTGATTTCCCAGAACATTAGCATCAGAACATACAGTACACTGGTCGCACACGTTCACCGTCAACACTCTTGTTCCGTCTAGTCTCTCGTCACATGCAACCTCTCCTGCGAAAACAACAGTATTGTTGTTAACTGTTGTAATCAATTCGTTGTTGACTGTGTATCGCGTCTGTCTGCATGTTGAGGTCAGGGACAACGTATCACTACATGATAGAGAACAGCGGTTAACACTGTTCTTCAGGAACCGGATGTCGCTTCCTAGAATCGAGACGTTGTTGGTTGTAATAAGATGGGGCAGGCGAAGAAATGGAGAGGGGTGAGGAAAACTACTTACAGAATTACACAGCTACGCCTACACGTTTGAAGGCAGGATCGTTTTCCTTATGTTTGCGTCGCGTATCCCTGCGTGGTGTTTGTGGAACCCAACGACACGGTTGTTTCCTTTGCCGGCGGGTGTAGTATATAACGTTGGTTTCTACTGCTGGTTATATACATATATACATATATACATATATACGTGACTTAAATGCTAAGTCACTTATAAATTCGGGTGTTTTTAAAGTCAACGAATCCAACCGTTTTCAGAGTAAACTATAGTCACTTCGACACATGCCAGATATCGATGGGGCTTCTCACAATTAGTCATATATGTTTTCTGAAGTTGTGAAATATTTATCAATCCTCCAAACATGGTGTCATTTCGAACAAACTAGCTGCACTCTGTAACGAACGCTGCACAATATATTTATCAATCCTCCAAACATGGTGTCATTTCGAACAAACTAGCTGCACCCCGTAACGAACGCTGCACATTATATTACAACCAAATCATCCCTAAAATCTACTTTCATGCCTTGTTTGTATGTCTGGTACGCCAATACTTCAGTTTTCTCTAGAGTCATCAGCGATGTACTTAAGGTTGTTTTTCTAAACGCTGACGTGGGATGTTTTTTGTGGATACATTACAAGCAAAATGATTTAGGCAAGGCCATGTTAGTGTAGCTAAGTCCTGGAATTGTCCATATCATATATTCGGTAGCGAAAAGAAATGTCAACTTAATCGCGCGAATTATACATGATTTGTGTCATCGGGAGACCCACATGCTTACCACATGCTTACCACATGCTTACCATGGCTCAAGGACAGTTGTGACTGAATCCATCCCAGGTTTGATTCTTTATTGTTTTACATATACGTGCAATAAACTGTCATGTAAGAGGAACACATGGCTGACAGACGATTATACTTAATAAATATCCTTTGGTGTAGGATTGTGTGCATAACATAACAAAACACTATAGCTGCCGATTGGGAAGGCAGAGTGATGTCATATGCGCGCGTGCGTGCGTGCGTGCGTGCGTGCGTGCGTGTGTGCGTGTGTGTGTGTGTGTGTGTGTGTGTGTGTGTGTGTGTGTGTGTGTGTGTGTGTGTGTGTGTGTGTGTGTGTGTGTGTGTGTGGGTGGGTGGGTGGGTGGGTGGGTGCGTGTGCGTGTGCGTGTGCTTGTGCGTGTGCGTGTGCGTGTCCGTGTGTGCGTGCGTGCGTGCGTGCGTGCGTGCGTGCGGCGAAAATATATACACTCAGTACAACTTCGTTAACTCAAACTTCGATAAGTCGAATACCCATTATACTCGAGCTGGCTAGTGTATATTTTAATGATCCTCACGAATATGACATTATATTTGCATCGTGTAATTTTAGTTCAATAAATTATGGTCTTTTATAATACGTACAGACCGTTTATTTCCTGTGAAATATACATGATTGTACTTGGATACTATATTATCTCCCATTTCTACGTTCTTTGTAAACAGGCCATTTGTTCTCGATGTCCATGTCAATGATATCACGTTTAAACGATTCTTGTTTGTTATTCGCTATAGCAGTTTTATTATTATTATTACTACTACTATTGTTATTATTATTGTTGTTGTTGTTATTGTTAATTATTGTTAATTATTGATATCATTGCCATTATTGCCATTATTGTTATCTTTGTCATATTATGCTGTGTGTTTATCGATGCGATGTAACGTCGCAGTGGCGTGTTTGTTACGCAGTAACACAATCGCGTTACGTAGATTTGATTGACTATGTAAATAATCACGTCATCATGACCACCTGGGCGATCGATGGGAAGCAACGCCATGTGTAAGCTGAGAACTATCACACCCACAGTCTGACGTCACAATCCTAATTATGAGCGAGACCTCCGTCAAGCTTCGCCGTATATGGTCAATAACTGTATTATACTAAACCATTCGGGCAAAAGGGCATACACATGACACTTTATTCACGAAGGGTCACACTGATGCTATATGACATAAACAATGAATTGAACTTTTAAATGCTACAATAAAAGCACATTTCTACATTTCTACATGGGTGTTCATTGTAATTTTGCTATTGCATACGGATGTTCTATACAAAATAGCGGTTTTTACCCCAGGGGCTTTTGACCTAGATGGATTTTGACCTAGTTGTGTTTACCTAGACCAGTTTCTTATGCACGTTTACTGAAAATGAACGCATGGCTGACAGTGGCGTATACAAACAATGTATACCCTTAGTCCGTACGACCGCTCAAGCTTACACGTCACCCCCTGGCAGACCTGTTCATTTCAACGCCACGTCGACTTCTCTGGGAAGCATTAAGCCAAACTGCAATTACAGCACGAAGACAATTCGTTCACGTATCCACCGCTGTCTACAGACAACCAAGACACTGTCAGGAGAGTTCACCGGGATGGTTAATTCCAGCTAAGCATATTCCTAGAAGGTCGAGCAGAGAGCGTTGGTGTTGGGCAGAACTGGTTATGTTATAATATTGTCTGTGTGTGCGTGGGGCTCTCTGGTACGATAGCCGGAAGGCATTGCAAATATAGTGTGCCCATCTCTGTGTCATTAACATAAGCGCCTATAGATTTGTGGCGACTGATGGCTTAATTGGAACGGTATATTCATCAGCGAGCCGTCTCTCTGAATAATATACATTCAAGTAGAGCGAACTAAAAAGACAGCTGGACCTGGAAGCATACAGTATACCACACAGAGCGAATTGCATGTATTGCAACTATGTATTATTTGTTGTCTGATTAAAACTATGCCGAGTTTACATGGAACGTCTGTGTTTGAATATAATCATGTTAATTAAGACCAGACAAAAGTCTTCGCTTTACGTCGCTGATGTCACGAAACAAAAATGCTGATCAAAAGTATGGGTATCCTAGGTTAGTGATTAAGTGATTACGGAATATGGGATATTTGGGGGAAGTAAGGATATTCAGTTGTCGTGATCAAATAACAGAGGAAATTGTAACTGTTTCGTGGCGTTGTAGTAAATACAACATGAAGGACGAACTCATAATGTTCATGAATAACTACGTTTCTACAACGTGATAGTTGGCACGAAGCACGATCTCCCTCGTTCCCAGTCGCTGTGTGGTCGGAGCGCTAAGCGTCGCGCAGCCGTGGAGTCAAGTGTCGAAGCGACTCAGATTTCTCAGTAAACAAACTTGTCGACGGGTGTTGACGATGTCCACTCGCCGCTGGACACCGCACCAAACGCTGGACGTGGCCGGAATGAGGCGTCACAACATGTCGTAACACGCTCCACGTCGTAATCCGTAGAATGGAGTTCCTTCGATTGACCAGGCCGACTTCCAGATCACCTCGTAAATGAGACCAGTGTTTAAATTCCGTGAAATAGTGATTGTAAAATTCAATTGGCAGGGGGTTTAATTTCAATATAAAAATGTATTGGACATGAAACGCACAGAATGAAACAACTCGGAACGTTGACTAATTTCCATGGTTTCTCGGTACATTGAGCACTATGCCACTCACAGTAGTACGTTGAGACTGTACCACTCACAATAGTACGTTGAGCACTATGCTACTCACAGTAGTACGTTGAGCACTATGCCACTCACAGTAGTACGTTGAGCACTATGCCACTCACAGTAGTACGTTGAGCACTATGCCACTCACAGTATTACGTTGAGCACTATGCCACTCACAGTAGTACGATGAGCACTATGCCACTCACAGTAGTACGTTGAGCATTATGCCACTCACAGTAGTACGTTGAGCACTATGTCACTCACAGTAGTACGTTGAGCACTATGCCACTCACAGTAGTACGTCAGTCAATAAAACATTGACGTTCGGAAACGACATTACACTGTTCTGGGAAACAAATACAGTGTTGTTGCAAAAAGAAACAAGTTATAAAGAAATGTATTGATTGTTTTCATAATGAAAAACACTTACTCTAACTAGTTTCTTGTTAGGCATAACACAACAGATAGGTAACTCGTTTTTATGAAACTTGAAGTTTTTTTGTATTTACAATATATCTAGAAATGTTATTGTTGCGGAAACGTTTTTGTGATAGCATGAAACGAGATACTTATTTTGCTACAACAAGAGAATATATCTCCCGCAGACATACTGTCCTTTCTACGCTTCTGTATGAGCATTCTTAATGTTAATGGTGTATTTTATAAACGCTGTTAACGACTCGTCGTCTTCAATAAAGTGTCCAGTCGGTTGAATACAAATATACCTTCTAGTTCCAATAAGCGAATACTCGTTCTTTGTGACACCTGTGCAGTGCCATATTTGAAGACGGTGCTACATTGCGATGTTGCTCAGCATGAAATAAACGAAGACTAAAAAACGGCGTTGCACCTCCAGTGGGCTTACAACGGCCAAAGTCGACGGTCATTAATAAAAACAACTGTTTCGACCACCTCCTCTCAACGACAGTGCACGGTACACAAATGAATGAAAAAATTTAGGCCATCTAACAAAAAAGTCACGGTACGGCTCTTAGAAGTAGATAGAGGTACATAGAGGTACATAGAGGTACATAGAGGTATATAGTATAATAGTTTGTATTGTAAAATCTTATTTCATATTATACGAGTCATTATTTTATTCATGTATATTATAAACTATATCAATTCTAACATATAACCGCCTAAATATGCCACAATGAACCACAATATTAAAATATAATTTGAACGTTATCTTGTAATTAATGTTGCCGTTCAGCAGGCAGTGTAAATGTGATGTTCGGGGCGAAACATTTAAATTAAGCAAATAATGGTTCACATGAAAACATGTGGGCGGTCGATAAGATAGAGTCTATACTATATAGGCCTAATATGATTGCACGATTCAAACTGGCAGACTTTGTTCTTTAAATTGTGCATTGACTTGTCTTTCAAAGATGTACATTCGTATATACAACTCCAGCATTGTATGTTGTGCGTTACTCGTGTATTCAATTGATCAACTGCCCAAACTTCGAATGTCAGCTTTCAACCCAATGGCATGCCGCTCAACTGAGAGTCCGACTAAATATAGCTGTACGTTTATACTACAGTCTACCGTGACAAACTATTTCCAATGCAGTTTAGAGGTGTTACAAGTTGAGATACATTATTATTAATATGTGCTTATATTATATGCTAACTAGAAAGAACAGAGGACATTGTCAATTTTCCATTGCACAATATGAGAAATACTGACTGAATCAATAACCTTAATCCTCTTAATTCTTGTCACAGATCTAAAACAAACGATTGCACAACGATTCAGTTGCTAAGCATATACAATAACCCATTGTTGAATCTACGCCGTTTCAGTTCGGGGCGCGTACATTTGTTGTGGGCGTTATAAGGAATAAACTGCGAAATTAAACCTCCTCCCTATTGCGCAACGACCACCTACTAGACCATTTCAAGAGCGCCGCACCAGGTTATCTTCAAAACACTTCTCGTTTTCCCTCTGGCAAGTACGTTTTTATTTCCCTGATTATACTTTTACAAATCCATAGTTCAGCAAACATATTAGTCATGCGTGGATATCCTAGGGGGCTGCACGTGGAGACACACGGGCGGCGTGGAGGCGTGTACTCCTTCGTGGACAAAATGACGACGCAATTTGTCAACCCACCTTTCAGGACACCGTTACTTGAGACCGCTCTCCGGTTGGATGGTTCAATGCTATCAGGCAGACTTATGCAATCGGACAGACCAGTGTAATCAAATATACCAATATGCAATGAGACTAATACAATCAGATAAACACCAATACAATCAAACAAACCAATGCAATTATATAGACTATAATACAATCAGATATATCAATATACAATCAGATAGACCAATAATCGTCCAATATACAATCAGATATACCAATTCAAAATACATATCAGTGCAATCATATATACCATTACGATCAAACAGACAAAGACGCTGCGTATAGTAATAAAACCAGTCTAACCGGTACGTCCCGACATATCAAGGCAACCAGACCATCAACAGACTAAGACTGCCAAAGAGATCGCGACAAAATAGACAAGAGTCATTATAACGGCAGACTGATCCACAAGTTGAGTCAAGTCAATCCAACAATAACTGAACCTCTCTGGACCTGTTTAATTCAGAAAAAGGAGTGGGTTGTTGGTCTGTGGGAAGAGCATTGTCCGGGGAGTTTTGACCAAAGTATGTCAATGGCTGTCAGGGAAGGGTATTTGACTCGGTCACCTCGACGTCCTGTCGATTCGTGAAGTCCGGTTTACGCCGACGGTGACCGCGGACTGTTTGGCATTGCGGCGATCTGGGCGGTCAGACTGGACGCACTTTGACCAAGACACCTACATAAATCTCCCGGCCACTGACCTCGGATTCTCGGAATGTGGTCGGATCAGACACACGAAGGACGGATGGCAGGGAGACAACAGTATCAGTTTCCCTAGGAAGGATCCTATGTTAAACGGATACAAGGCACTATATTGTATGTCAGCTGTTGGTAATGACTACTGACTACTCTTGACTGAATACCACGCACCTTAAGTCATCTGACTACCAGGCAATGCCTTCAGCCATCTCATTATCAGGCAATGTGTTAATTCATCAGATTACCAGGCAATGCCTTCAATCATCTGACTACCAGGCAATACCTTGAGTTATTTGACTACTAGGCAATGCCTTGAGTTATTTGACTATACCACACACACACACACACACACACACACACACACACACACACACACACACACACACACACACACACACACACACACACACACACACACACACACACACACACACACACACACACACACACACACACACACACACACACACACGCACGCACGCACGCACGCACACACACACCACACGCACACACGCACAGACGCACAGACGCACACACGCACGCACGCACGCACGCACACACACACACAGCGGTGCTCTCAGCGGGCGACGGGTGATCTGTGGCTGCCGGGCCACGAAGCCGGGTCGCGCTGGCCGCAACCGTGATGGATGAGACAGGCGATAGTGAGCTACCGAGTTCCTGGGGACCGTCGGGCAAAAACTCGCTTAACTAAAGTAAACAGTTATCGTTAGCGACGTTGATTTGTATACTTTGTATACGAAGCTTCCTCGCACCGGCGACTGACGTGGGGCGATATCAGATCGTGCACTCGCGACCGTAATTCTGAGATAGGTCAATCGTCATGATTGATTACTACTATTAGACGAAATTGTCGTCAATCAAACGCGGGGGTGACGAAAAATACCAAGAAGAGGTCGTGGTGAACTCGGGTAAAGGACAATGCGGATTAGAGGGTAGTCTAGAAGTTTCCAGTATTAAAGAAATGCTATACTAAAATAGTCGTAATTTAACAATAATTACCTTGCGTGAAACCCAAAATACTAGCAAAACATTAATGTATAAACAATACATTCATAACTTTTATAAATAACATTTATCTCAGTTCATGTTTTGTTGCACATTAGCTACAACACACAAACACACACAAAAGCACACGTACACGCAAAAGCACACGCACACGCACACACGAGTGACCGAAATATATTTTACAAATTCAGCTTCAATCAACTTCTCATTATTGGGCATAAAACTTGGAAATCGCACGTTCTTATAACTCTTGTTTTTCATTATCATGACCACACTCTTTTTGTGTGTATGCTTGTATGTATGCTGTGCAACTCTTTCTAGACGCGTTGCATCTCGACCCCACGGTCGGGTCGTCTCAGTTTTATTTTTTTAGAAACCCCGGTATTACCCTTTCTACAAACAATCGAATTACCCTTTGAAGTTGTTACGTACAATTCTCCGCAGCGCTACGTGACCAATTACGTACAATTGTTGACAACGTCATGCGTCTTTTCTTCAATTGTCCAAAGTCACGTTATACAAGGGCAATGTGTCGCAACATGTTAGCATAACTGCCACTATTACTTCGAAAATTCGAGAGTTTGAAAGAATCGGTCAACATATTGACTGACAGCACCAAGTACCAAGGCATCGGTGGATATTTATATGGTAATGTTGCGTATCCTGGAATTTGGTAAACACGAACTAACAAGTTATCCCGTCCGGGGATGGGCATTTTTGTTACTAAGTATGATTCTGAAGAAACTATGTTGTGGGTATCCACCATAAATTATCGAGCCCCGTTGGGAGCGGTGGCTAATATCAAAGCTGACACTGAGCTATATGTAAACTGACTTGGCAGCACGGCTGGCATCGACATAAGAGCAAACAGTCTCCGTTGTCACACCCGATACGACGCACTTTGTACGCCGACCAGTTGGATACTCCATGCGACGTAATCAAACTTGAGCAATGCGTTATCAGCAAACTACTAAAATAAAATGAAGGTCCCCGATATGCCTGTTTCGTGGCAGGCCTTCCGTGTTTATGGACTGTTGTTTTTAACGAAGAAAATGTGAAGATGATGATGATGATGGTGACATGATGCTGATGATGCAAATGATGATGATGCAGATGATGATGATGATGATGACAATGGCGACGATGATGACAATTGTTGGGATGATAAACCCACTCAGGTTGGGATCATTTTCCAAAGTTGGGATGATAACATCGACTCCATTCGATTTCCTCCATTGTTACTATATAGCGCATTTCATAGATCACGGCGTTCTTCGCGGTTGCTATAGCGACGCCATCCATATTTGGGATGGAGACTCCAGGTAGAACAGTTCAGCAACGCGGAGAAAGTCAAACACTGTCCACGCTGGATCTGTCAAGTAGGCTACTGACGAATGTCGCTTAGTCTAACGAATAGCTCTATAGTGTCAGATACCAGGCGATGACAGCGCCACTAGTAGTTTCAATCAACACGAGCATGTCGCCCACAGCCACCCAGGGGGCTCGCAGGGGGTAGTTCACTGTAGCCCGATACTGGACGTGTCACGTCGATGACATGTTTGTATACAACTGGATTGTCGAACGGCTGCTCGCGAAAAATGAGAGTGATGCGAAGAAGTCCACTCAGTGCCGCAGTACACAATCCAAACTAACTCATCGTGCAAATTGAGAATCATGTAAAAAGGCCCACACAACCCCACAACCCCGACTAATTCATCTTGGAGACTGAGAATCATGTGAGGAAGTCCACACAACCCCACAACACCAGCTAATTCATCGTGGACATTGAGAATCATGTGAAGAAGTTCACACAACCCCACAACCCTAACTAATTCATCGTGGACATTGAGAATCATGTGTGTCGAGGTCCACATAACTCACAACAAAATCATTAGATTAAACGCCCCTTGAAGACTTAGAGATCTACATTTTTGTCGCAAAGGGAAAACTACACCAGTTCTTCGAATTTTAAATTAAGATTTTATCATCATCATCATCATCATCAGAACTATCGTTATTAATGTTATTAATTATTATTACTTTTATTATTAATAATATTATAATTGTATTATTATTGCTTTTATTATTATTATTATTATTATCATTATCATTATTAATAATATGACATAAAATAACTTTCGACCAATACAACTGAAAAGACTAATATATTATAATTGATGTCTACATAAAAAACACTACTGTAACGTACGACTACAACCAATGACGGGCAGTGTTCTTGTTGCTGCCGACACTACTGGTGATGTTACTAGGCCCTACTTCCGATGAATTCATTGGGGGTTATCACTATCACCGTGAAAGAACCACTGCAGGATGCTTCCTGTCAGGGCCTAATTAGTTGATGAACTTGTTGAGACTATGGGCCTCAGGTGTCCGTGCCTCGGCGGCCCCTGCTGTTCCCTGGTCAGCATCCCTCAACACCTTCGTCCAGTTTCCTCGGTTCAGACACTCCACTTATTTTTCAATTTCCCCTATCGCTCTAATTTATTTTTACTGCCTTCGGCCGCAGTTTCCATTAGTGTGCGAAACGGCTGTCGGGCGGAGACAAATGAGGGGACTGATGCTCGTGTCTGGACCGCGCTAGCTGAGACCTGGCACGCGGAGTGGGACGCGTGGCAGTAGTCAGGATGTCGTCTTATCAAGTGGGAGCATGGAGCGATTGCGCTTTATCGCTGCGCTGCCCGCCTCCTGTGTCAACTGCCAGTTGATAACGCAGACATGGTTCGAGCGCTGACGGATTGGGGGCGCCCTCGGCTCGTGACGTCACGCGTGCGGAGAGGGCGCCATCGCTCAGCGCAGGCTGATAACGGCAACATAATATTTGCCTAGTAAAATCTGTGGCGCGTCCATGTGCTACCAGGCTTGTACTGAGGCCGGTGCCCAATTGAACAACCGTATCAGTTGTTTATAAAATACAGATGTGGCAGTAAATTTTATTTCGGTGGGTCATGTTCATGCGAATATATCAAGGCCGGAAACCCAACACACATGATGCTAACATTTCCACGCGGTCGTTTCTCCGTTACGACTTGTTGAGTGGTAAATGTTACGGGCTACGGCGTGGTCGCGCTCTTGGCCAACGTGACCGGGAAATAGGTTAATGGATTAAATTGTAGGGACATTCATAATCGATGTGAGGTTTGCGACATAAGCCAGCCGCAAACACACAGGCGCGATATAATTTTTTCGTATTGTATTGCATTACCTTGTGTTGTATGCAAACACGCACGCATACCCGTTAGTACGCACGCACGCATACATTGTTCATTGGTAGACGTAAACCCTTTCACAAATAGACGTATACCTGCGTTATTTTACAAAAAGTGCCGAAGGACGTCGGCGACTTACACCAGAAATTGTTTATTCGGTTAAACATATTACAATGTACCAGTTAGCCAGTGGAGACGGATCGCGACCGACGCCGACTGAGATGGCTTAATTTCAATGTTACTTCACACCACATCAGTCAGGCAGCCATGACTCTGAATAATCGGCCGACGACACCAGGCCTGGCGACGTCAAGGCAACACCTGGCGATACCCAGCGACACCTAGCGACACCTGGCGTCAACTGGCGGCACAAAACATGGCGCTGTCTCGGCGACATTTGGCAAACACCCGGCGGCACAAAGCTTGGCGCTCTCCAGGTGACATATAGGGGCACAAATCATTGTGCTCTCCGGGCAACACCTAGCGGCAACAAGCATGGCGCTCTCCGGGCGACACATAGCGGCAACAAACATGGCGCTCTCCCGGTTGCATACAATATCTAACAAGATTGTCATCCCAAACTTCAAGTTCAAGATGGCAAGTGGACAAGGAAGCCATTGGTTTATCGATAATCCAACAATGTTATCATATATGTATAGCCCACCCTTATCGGATTCTATTTTTAAACATATTCACACTACTAGCATTAACACAATCATTTGACAGTTTATGCCATTCATTTACCACCCTCTGTCTCGTGTCCAACCTACACTGTTCCTTAACTAATGCTGCTTTGTGTCCTCTGGTTCTACTGCCTTCTTTAAGTTTGAAGAACATATTCCTATCAATATCCTCATAACCGTTCACTATTTTAAGCACTTCTATTTGATCTCCTCCTATAGTCTCTTGGTATCTAGCGGATTTCATAACTAAGGTGTCTTAATTCTAGAATCATTTTAGTTGCTCTTCGTTGTATTCTTTCTAGCTTGTCTATGTCCTTCTTATGATATGGCCTCCATGCTTGTATAACACTATTCCAAAAGCGGTCTGACCATTACTTTGTACAAGGGTACAATTTATTCTTTCTCCTTATATATGATAATTCTCCTAATTAGCCCTAGAATTTGATTACTTTTTGAAGCAGCAATCCCACATTGCTCTGAAACTTTCATGTCAGCACTAAATGTTACTCCTAAGTCCTTTTCTTTTGTGGTTCTGCCTAGTACAGCATCCCCCATTTGATATTCTTCATCCATATGTCTATGTCCTATGTGCATGCATTTGCACTTCCCAAAATTGAAAAACATTTGCCATTTTTCTGACCATTTAACCAACTTATTTAGATCATCCTGTAACCTTTGTTTATCTGCATCATTTGTAACCTTTCTGAATACTTTTGTGTAATCTGCAAATTTCAGTACTTTATTAGATATGTCATCTTCTAAATCATTTATATATATATATATATATATATATATATATTTATATATATATATATATATATATATATATATATATATATATATATATATATATATATATATATATATATATATATATATATATATATATATATATATATATATATATATATATATATATATATATATATATATATATATATATATATATATATATATATATATATATATATATATAATAGCATAGGTCCTAATATTGTCCCCTGTGGTACCCCAAACAGATTTACAGTTTGAATTCTCATCATCTACTGTTACTCTCGGTCTTCTTTGCGTGAGCCACTTTTTTATCCAGTTGATTACATCATTACCTATATTATGGGCTTTTAGTTTAAGTAACAATCTTTGAGGTGGCACTTTATCGAAAGCTTTCTGAAAATCTAAGTAGACAACATCCACTGATGACCCATCATCTACCCACTTTGTAATTTTATTCCACAAAACATAAGAGATTGGTTAGACATGATCTTGTTTTTTGGAACCAATGTTTATTAATTTCTGTTTTACAAGGAATTCCACCATGTGGTCTCTAATTAATATTTCTAGCAATTTGTATACAACTGATGTCAAGCTCACTGGTCTATAATTGTTTTACTTGTTCCTCGATCTCTTCTTAACTAGCGGCGTAATGTTTGCTTCTCTCCATTCTGAAGGTACTATTCCTTCTTCTAGTGCCAAGTTAAAACCTTTTGCAAAATGTACTAATGATGTACTAATTTCGTCTATAATTTCCTTATGCAGTTTTGGTGATATCCCATCAACTCTACGTGATTTATTATCTTTCATCTTCTTAATTTGTTTGCTATTATGTCAGGAGTTACGAATAACTGCCTTAAATTATCTGATTTATCGCCCTCAAATTTAGTAACTGGAACTGGAGGTGAACTTATATCTTCTGGGTAAAAACTGAGCTGAAATACTCTTTCAGGACCTCTGCCATTTGAAACCCGTCTGAAATTATGTTTCCACTGTTGTTTTCCAGTGGTCCGACCTTATCTCGAATTTATGTTTACTCCTTACATAAGCGTAGAAAATATTGCTGTAATTTTTTATATCACCTGCCAATTTTTTTTAGATGTTCTTTTGGATT
The DNA here is from genome assembly GCA_033239005.1 of Lamellibrachia satsuma. Classification (NCBI taxonomy): domain Eukaryota; kingdom Metazoa; phylum Annelida; class Polychaeta; order Sabellida; family Siboglinidae; genus Lamellibrachia; species Lamellibrachia satsuma. The sequence goes on along the minus strand of BSQZ01000007.1, from coordinate 12,513,783 downwards.
GTCGAATTTTAGTTGTAGCTAGGTTCAGTGCCTCTTTGTAGCTTGTGTAGTCTTCTACATTTCCAGTGTGTTTATATACCCCACACAATATATGTTTGTTAGCAATTTTTCTAATAGATTCTTTTGACAGGTGTTTCTTCCTGGACCTTTATCCTTGTTTTCTTAATGGAACAAATATCTCAGTAATGCCCTCAATCTCATATTTTAAACAAGTCCAGCAATTTATTGTTGCCTTATTCTTCAGCAAGTTATTCCAATATAAATGTTCTCATCTCTTTATATTTACCTTTGTTGAAGTTCCTCCTCCGTTGTTTTTTATATGCATTCCCTGTTTTTACTTTTATATTAAAATGGATCTGGTTATGATCACTGGAACCCAAAGGTTTGTGTACTCTAACACTGTTAACTAATTCATTTTGAGCCAACGAAATTTAAATCCAACACGTTCCTACCTCTGGTTGGTTCCAAGACATGTTGAGTAAGGAAACAATCCTGTGTTAGAAGTTGAAACTGATGGTCGTCACTCCAAGCACTCTCTAGTGATTTCCATTGTATATATAATGGCCATGGTTACAGTCACCCATTATAACACATTCACCCTCATTTACCCCCCTTATAGCCTTTTGTAGTTTTACACCTTCCTCTTGTTCTATGTTTGGACTACGATAAACTACACCTAGTGTTAATTGAGTTATTGGTAAGTATGTTGATTCCTCACAATGTGCTTCACTCCTCAACGTTATTTCATATGCTTTGATAGATTCTTTATTATATAGAATTACTCCATCTCCCCTTCTATCTCGCCTATCTTTCCTACACATTACCTGTCAGCGCTAACTCAGCATCTACTATATTTTTATTTGTCCATGATTCTGTGATACTTATTACTTGAGGGTCAAATGTACTTATATACATGTGTGGGTGCGTGCGTGCGTGCGTGCTTGCGTGCGAGTGAGTGAGTGTGTGTGTGTGTGTGTGTGTGTGTGTGTGTGTGTGTGTGTGTGTGTGTGTGTGTGTGTGTGTGTGTGTGTGTGTGTGTGTGTGTGTGTGTGTGTGTGTGTGTGTGTGTGTGTGTGTGTGTGTGTGTGTGTGTGTGCGTGTGTAAAGAAACAATAAAATGCTCGAACCCCCCTCGTTTCAATATCGATCTGACACACGGACTAATTGGGCCCGCATACGCCTGCCCGAATGTGGGCCCTCTCCACTCGTCCAGGGCTGATTGTATCACGGGCTGGGTGGCGTAACTGGAACGACCAACAAATCTACAAATTAGCGTTGTAGTTAAAGCTGCGTGTGCTTCGAATGACAGGCGACAAGACCGGGTGTCGGGTGACTCCGAGGCCGAGTCCGCCAGCTCTTGTGTCGGGTTACGTCGCTCCGTGCCGAGTCATTCACGCTCCGTGTGATGTAGTGTAGTGCTTCATGAATCTTCATCGTTATGCACAACGGGTGTCTGCAAAGATCCGCTAGGTCCACGGACCACCGATATAAATCCGCTAGGTCCACGGACCACCGATATAAATCCGCTAGGTCCACGGACCACCGATATAAACAGTCCCCAGGTCGCTGCAGAACGTTTCCATGTCCCAGTTCGCAGTAATTTTAAATAATAACACGCACGCACGCACACACGCACGCACGCACGCACGCACGCGCATGCACGATCGCTCGCTGGCACACACACACACACGCACGCACGCACGCGCACACACAAACGCACGCATATACGGACGTACATATTTATTTTGACCATGTACTAAGTATACAAGTTGAAACACATCGTCCGGGGATTCTATGTACATCGATCGATCTGATCAGGTTGTCCTTCAGGTACGCTGCGACTTTACCATTTTACCATGTATAAGACAGTTGGCTGTTCCTTCACTATATGTAGCATGAATCTTATACTAATGAGATTATACCATACAGCCGTTTATTTGCCATTTTTAGCATGTCTTGCGAACATCTGTAAAACATGATTGAATTGTCGTTCAGTACATTGGCTAACATTATCGTTGTTATGTCCGTATTTCCGTGGACAAGGAAGTCATTGGCTTATTTTACACATTTATCTATGTGTAATCCGCCCAACCAACGCCTCGGTTGACACCACTAAACACAGTCGACACGCTACTATTGAGATCATTAAGCCGATCCGCACGCACGCACGCAAGCACGCACGCACGCACGCACGCATGCGGCCATATTGTTCCATATGTTCAATGTTCCCTATATACATGGGTACGAAGCAAGGCGACCAATAGTGCAGGGCTCAGCGGGGGTTTCAAAGTTGTTCCTCTTTTGGATTTGTTCCATACACCGAGAGTCCATATTATATATATATATATATATATATATATATATATATATATATATATATATATATATATATATATATATATATATATATATATATATATATATATATATATATATATATATATATATATATATATATATTAACTAAATCAATACACCTTCTTCCCACTACGTATCTAAATGTAGTACTGACCTTATATATCTTCCAACTGCTAGGAACTTAGCCACCATGTCAATTGAAACATTTATTTGAGTATGCATGTATATATTCATTCAATGAGGAGTTGGTATACAGACATGACGTCCAAAGACACGTACGAAACGAAACAGATAATTAATTAATTAGCTACGATAATGGATGGTGTTGGGCGTGGTGTGTTGTTATTGCGTTCAGTGTATCATCTTTTTCGAAAACTATTTTGTTATCTGTGTAATTGTCGTTTTTTTTCACAGAGATCAATAAGCAGTCGCAATACATTTTCCCTTGGCGTCTAGTTAACGTCATATTATACGTGGATCACGGTAATTACATATGCGTCGCGTTATTCTATAGGTCGCATGATGAATAAGAGATGCTTGTTTTTACCGCCGTGTGCACGTATCGTTACGTTGTACTTATTAATGTGCATGTTAAGCGATATAACGCACGTGTTTTTTTTTATTAGATGCACGTTGTGAGCAACTTAATGTGGACTTTAGATTGACCGAATTTCATGTCTTATATATTCTGTTGACGCTTGATAAAAAGATGTATTTATTGGGAATTGATAATATAGTATCAGTATACCCTCCAAAACACCTTGTCCCGTTTTTCAGCGTTCCTATATACACACTTACACATATTCAACAAGAAAAATAAAAAACCTTGAGTGAATTAATATTAGCTAATTATTTCTTTCAAAATAAAACTTACTAAAGAATTGTATTTATAATCACTCAGTTGGGAATGTATCTTTGAGCAACTCTCCCGACTGACCTATTGTGACCTTCGTTAGGTCGAAGTCAAACAGTCGACTACCACTGCGGGTAAATAGAACCCAGCTGTATCAGGCTGCCACTTTCTTCCACTCTCAGCTATGGACGGAAGGAAGACGTTTGACAGTGAAAACACTGATGTTGTAACTCATTCAGTCAATACCACTTCCACGTCACATGTAGATGCATAGAAGATGTGGCGACTTGGAGTCGAGGCAGTTGTGTTGTGGGACGATTGTGTGCATCAGTTGCAAACGTTAGTTAGCAGGTGTAGTTGTGTAATTTCTGGAACGAGAAAACAGAAAACATGATAGTTCACATGCAATTTTGATAGCAGTTGTTTTTGCGAAGAAGATTCATCAATAATTTCCAGGTGTGTTTGTGTGTGTGTGTGTGTGTGTGTGTGTGCGTGCGTGCGTGCGTGCGTGCGTGCGTGCGTGCGTGCGTTACTTCCATTGTTTTATCATGTGCTGTTTAATATGTAGCGTACATTTACAATCGGTTACTTTATGGATTAGCAATTGCACGATGAAACTTATGCTAATTATAATAATTCTGGATTTGGTATGTAATAAATCTAATAATCAGTTGAAGCATTAATTATATGTAATATATGTGAACACATACACGTCAGTTATTATTATTATTATGTTTACACTTGATACCTCCAAATGATGACGATACCGTTAGCATAATAACTGTTATTTTATTGATTAACAGCCCCACACTGAGTCTTATGTTAAATTTTAGCAGGTTTTTTCGTTTTGGTATGTAATTGTAATCAGTGGAAACATAGATTGTCTGTAATAACTATATGTAGATAGACGTCATTTAGTATTATTTCACACTTGATTCATAAAAATGATGACCATAGCACTAGTACTGTAGCATAATATTATAAAAAATAGACACATTTGCCTAAGTGATACGCGTAAAGCAAAGTTGTCCAAACACATTTATTTATTTATTTTTCTCCCATAAACATATATTGATGCCATTGACCAAAAGCCTAGTTAGCGTCTCTCTTTTTTCTTGTTATTAAAAAAAAAGAAAACTACGATTATTTATCTCTATTCACTCACCAGATTTTACACAGCATAGGACATTACTAAGAAATGTAAAGTACAATATAGTTGATTTCACAATGTGTATCTATCACAATATGTGTAAACGAACATACTTTCGTAGTAACAATAGTAAAATAAAGGCTAACCTTCAAACTATAAAAAAATTACTTTTGATGAAACTTTCCTCTCCTATTCAGGATGTATTCAGAGCAACTGCTGAACTAATATATTAGATAAAAATGACACTGACACTGACACTAATGAACAATAAATAATACGTCGCTCGTCTTACTATGATCTCGACAAATTTAATTACTTTGCTGAGAAAAACAACAATCGTTTTAGTATCTTAATTATAAATATTCAATCAACAAATGCAAAATTTTGTGCTTTAGACATTCGCAGAAGAACATAATAGCATTGATTTCAAATTTAGTGTAATATGTTTACAAGAATCTTGGACAGGTGAGAGTGACCATCTGTCACAATTTTCTTTACAAGGATACGACTGTATATCACAAGGCAAACCATGCATCAACAAAGGAGGTTTAGTAATATACATTGATAACCAATATAAATCAGAAGTTAAAATAGTTAAAGTAAAGGGTAGTAATTTTTCTAAGACATTAACTATTTGTAATATATATATATATACATATATATATATATATATATATATATATATATATATATATATATATATATATATATATATATATATATATATATATATATATATATATATATATATATATATATATATATATATATATATATATATATATATATATATATATATATATATATATATATATAGACCTCCGAAAACATGTAATGATAAATTAAACGCATTTATAAACGAATTTATGCAAATTGTAGCAGGGGATTTTAATATAAACGTACTGAAATTAAATGAGAATGATATCTACAGTAGCGTCTTTTACACTTTAATATCACACAGTCTTTACCATCAAATAATTATTCCCACTGGATTCACAAGAACAACTGGAATTAGATAATTTATTTGTAAACTTAATAAATCCATATTAGGAAGTACCGCATGGATATTAACTAGACGATCAGCCATATTTCATGATTATGCACAATACTCTAAAGACTGCCCTCCTAAATATTTCAAAATAAACACATTAAATATACAGGCGATGGAGAATGTAAAGCACGAAATAAAATCAGATGACATCTACGACAGAATAGATAAACGTCCAACCGCTAACCAAATTTTTTTATGACATGATAATTATATGAAGAAATTATACGTACACAAAAACAAACACAAACCAAGCAAATTAGTCAAATTTAATAAATACAAACACAAGAAATCAACATGGATCACTCAAGGCTAGTCAATATCCATTATATATCGAGACAAACTTTATAAATATACTTATATTCAGCAAATTATGAAACCACTAAAATCAGTCTTAAAACATATATAACCTGTAACATATGGATGGATACATATTGTATGTAGTCGTGTTTTACACATAGCCAACAATGCATACATTTGAGTATAGTATTAGAGACACACGTATTGCTAGACACATTTTAGGTATAGCCGTAATTATAAAGAGATGCACTTTGTATATAAAAAAAGAAAACAAAGAGGTCAAAGATAATTTTATATAAATAAGAGGCTCCTATGACAGCGACATATTTGTCTAAATAGGAGCTACTGGCCCCTTTCGTTTTGTTTTGTATACTGTTCATGTATTAACTGGTATCATTTGAATTGTATTAATACACGAATATGTATGTGTAATTGCATGTGTGGGTCAAAATAAAACTTCGTGTTCGTGTGCGTGTGCGTGTGTGCGTGCGTGCGTGTGCGTGTGCGGGTGTGCGGGTGTGCGGGTGTGCGGGTGTGTGTGTGTTTGTGTGGGTCCGTGCGTGTGCACGCGTGTATTTAGTTGATGATAATAACCTTAAATAAAATATCCGTATTGACTTTATTCTATACGCTACCGTTTTCATCACTGAGTTATTGTGTAGCGTCGATTAAATATCGATTATCTGCTTAACCGCAATCTCGATTTAACGGGTCCAATTGAAAAATACACAACTCTGACAGTGCTGAGAGTGCTATATAATGAAAAAGGGGAACGTCATCATTCACCAATGAAAAATAGGCCATAGTATGTATGCAATTCCGTATCTGTATACCATTATCACATGATGGTAATTGAATCATCGTTACCCTAACATTACGATTCACCTTTCCTGCTGGATAAATAGCACTGACCTAGTTTCACGTCGTAAAAAGCCTTGATAACACTCGACATAAACACCATGGCAGGCGACACCCAAACTTGATTTTAGGTCATCTTACTCCAGTACGATTAACTATCACGACGCAATGAATCTTTGTAAAACAATTCAGAAGTTTGCTCAATGTGGTGATTATAGTTTGCAGAAACGTTTTATTCAGCATGTATGTTAACAGTGTGTAGGCTCTAAGCAAATTCACCAACCTCCTCAACACGTTGATATAAAAGAATAAAAATATATTTTTGGGATTGCGTAAACATTATAACATGTTGCTATCCATAAACGGGTAATCGTATTTACCTGTGCATGTAAGCTTTGTAACTGTTCCAATGCAACACAAACCACTGTAACAATTGAATTATACATCACAACAGCATAGTCGGGGGGGGAGGTCCGAACACTGAGCACGGTGACGATCATCCCTAATAAAAAAACGCATAATTTTTTTTCTTCAATTGTGACACTTGTGTTATGTTAATCGCTTAAATTTAACTTAGTTAGCTGAGTTATTATGACAATATTAACGTAAAATGATATGTTTTCTTTAAACTTAAGTAAAGACTACTAAATTTGAAGTATTTGAGGGCACGCAATGGAGAAACGGACAGTGTCCACTGACCGTGTAACAGTGTAAGTTTGTTGAAAAAGAAATGGCAGATATAGATATATATGACAGTCAAATCGTGCTAAAAAAATAAATGAACCGTAAAAAACTATCACGAGGTAGTGTTTGTGATTAATGTATGTGTCTTCCTCATCCAGGTATCAAATGGCTGCCATATATAATGTTGTGTATACATTACGAGTATTGCATACCATTTACATTATTTCTCAAACCACGTTAACTTCGACATATACGACTCTTTAATGACCAATCAAACATTCGCTCCCGCTTATATCCGACGGCGAACCTCTACCTCCGAACACCCATATCCTGTAACCATTCCACCAAGGCACACTAAGCCATCCCTTACTTGAACTCCTTCCCCTGCAACCACGCGCTTCCTTGAACACCTCCTTTAACTTATGATGCTTGAGCACTCGCCAAACAACACAGCGTCTGTTACCCCCTAACACATCAACAATCACAATCGACATTGAGGGGCTGATTGATTGAATTGATTCAGTAAAATTGTATACATGAATAACTATAACAGTATCACGCACGCACGCACGCACGCCCGCACGCAAAAGAAGGCCTACACTTATTTCCTATGTGGTTCTCAAAGATTAGGTGTCTTTTACTCTTTTCTAAAATTAGGTAACAGTTTATAATTTTCATGAATTCCACACAAGAGGTGAGTTAATTGATGATTCATCAAACAATAAACATATTGTTCTTGTTCTTGCTCATATTCTGTGAAAGTGAAACAAAATTCGTAGGACATAATATTATTTTCCAACAAGCCAGACACCAATGCCTGCTAGTTGTGGTGTCGCCTCAGATTAAGTGCTGCTACCTGATGGACATTTTGTGCAAAGAGTGAGTACCCTGGTGGATAGACAGGGAACCAGCCTATTTCGATACCCTCGAAACTATGATAAATGATTGGATTTTGTCACTAACAAAGTACAAAATTATTGTTTCTCTGCACACATTTATTGTACCATTTTTAAATTAGCACGCGTTGCATTGTTAATTATTTCATTTCCTTAAGGTGTACATTTGATTAAAGCCTTCAGCTGGATCAAAACAACACTGACCTAATTTGCCTGCTTTATTACATCGAAGGAGACTTGGCGAAAAAAGGAGATGACAGACAGGTAGATCACCAATATGTGTCTCAATTAGAACATTTAGACAGCTTATGTGTTGGGTAATCTAGATGGACAAGTTAGGTCCTTATTAAATGTATATGTGTTGGCCATATGTCGAAAGTCATGTAGCGAAACTTCACGTTCTCATTGAAATGTCTAAAATTGTTCACAACCGTGACGATGTCGAAGACGATATCCACTTCAAAATATCATAATTATATATTTATGATATTGTAGTATACGACGTCTTATTGAATGTGGGCCTTATTGTGGTAACGTATAATATGTAATGGTATAATCATGCTGAATCGGTACCTAAGGCTAAGTCTGAAATGCGCTTTTATATAATATACCTTGCTTGAGTTGAGGCTTGAACATACCTTGAACTGCTTTGTCCAGGGAGCCTACTGGCTCATATATAGCCCCCTCCCAATCAGTGGTTATGACAGTAATTTTGATATTTTGTTTTGAAATTGTTTACTTTTAGTGCATTGACACACTCGCTTGGTAGGGTATTCCATGGTGTGGTTACTCGCTATGAAAAGAACTTGTAGTGTGCATCTAGTCAGCTGTGCCTGTGGCTGTGGTGTCATACTGTTGACTTGGTGTGTCTTTCTGGTTTAGCTCGAATATTCTCTGGGTGTCTATGCCAGTAAATCCATTAATAATCTTGAAAACTTCGAGCATATCAGGCAGTTTCCTCCTATCTTGTAGAGACAGGAGGCTACACATTCGCAATCTTAGATAATAATTATGGGAGCTTTTTTTATAGAGATTCGAGTGGTCATCTTAGTGGCCCTCCTCTGCACACTTTCTAGTTTGTCTATATTTATGTATGTGTACTCCTGGGTCTTTCTCCATATCTATCGATTCTATACATTCATCTCCCATAAAATAGTCGTAGTTCAGGTTGTTTTATCCAGTGTGCAGGCATTTGCATTTAGTTAAGTTGAACTATAGCTGCCAATCCTGACTCCATTTATACATAGAATGGATGTCTTCCTGGAGAGCGAAAGCATATTCAACGTCAGGAACTTGCCTGAATGTTTTTGTGTCATCAGCAAACTTTAACAGGGAGCTTACTACAGATGAGTCAGTGTTGTTTATAAAGATAACAAATAACATTGGACCGAGTATTGATCCCTGTTGTACACCACTGATCACTTTTTGCCAATCTAACTCCACACCACTTACGCACACTCGTCTTCTGTAGGGCTCGTAATGCCATAAGCGGTTAGTTTTGAGATGAGTCTGCAATGAGGGACCATATCAAACACTTTACTGAAATCCAAGTAGATCACATCGACAGGATATCCTTTGTCAATATAAGAAGTCACTTCTAGAAACATTAGCATATTCCTAAGACAGCTTCTTTTTGGTCTAAAACCATGTTGTGAGTCTAGAATCAGCTTGTGTTGTTTGAGATGTTCAGATATGGAATCTAGAATGAAGAACTCCATCACCTTGCATACTTGTGAGGTTAAACTAACTGGCCAGTAGTTTCCTGGCTTGGGATGGTGTCCTTTCTTGTAAATTGGAATGACATTTGCATCAAGCCAGTCTTGTGGTCCTGGCACTACCTGCCCACTTTAAAAGCTCTTTGGAAACAATGCATTCAATGGCCCAGCAAGTTCTTCAGCACATCTGTTCAGAACAACTGGGAAAATGTTATCTATTCTGGGAGATTTGGATACGTTTAGCTTCTTAAGTTTATTGCATATGCTCGACTCCTCAAAAGTGATACTATTTAATTCCTCTTCACTAGTTCCTTGAAACATCTTAACCAGGTCTGAAATTCTGTCTAGATTCTCCTGAGTGAACTGTGTCACAAAATTATTGTTACATTTTTTTGCTGTCTTGAAGTTGTAATTGATAACTATGCTACCATGTTCATCTTTCATTGGTCTTACCATTTCTTTAACTTTTAGTTGTGATCTAGCATACTTGTGGAAGAACTTTGGATCTGGTTTGATGTTATCTGCTATTTTCCCCTCAATTTTCCTCTTTGCTTTGTGGACCAGTCTTGATGTTTTGTGGACCAGTCTTGATGCATTGTGGACCAGTCTTGATGCTTTGTGGACCAGTCTTGATGCTTTGTGGACCAGTCTTGATGCTTTGCATTCTGCTCTCTTGAACTTTATATAGTTTTGGTGGATCTTTGTCTCTTTTTATCTGTTCCACCATCTCAGTCTGTTTTTCCTAGCTCTGTAGATGTAGTTATAAGGAGAAATTTGCCACTTATCATCGCATCAACGAAATATCACATAATCTCTGAAAACAATAGTTTGAACATTACAGAGGCACAGAGCTTTCAACCTTATTTAATTTAATGTTTGTTGTTGAAATGTTCGCTAAACATTTAACTGACCATTTATCTCTTCAATGACAATATCATTTAGAAAACCATGCCTTTTGGCTTTGTCTTTGCAAACATATCATGTGTTACTTGGGCTGTATAAAGTGTATGATGTGGATATACTTAACAACAAACACTATTCATCAACTTAAAGCAAGAGTGGAAGTTGTTTTTAAAGAATTTTGTGGCAGAAGTAACAGGACGTCTTTGTACACTGTTTGGCAACCATACCAGGAAGGTTCATCGTGTGACAAGCAGTTTTTTAACATGTCGTCTTCTAGTACATTTCTTTTGAACACATAGAAAACATGACAACATTTAATACTAGGTTCTTGGTTCTGTTTTCATATTTGCCCAAGATGTGAACTTATTCTGGATACAAGTTATGTTAAAACTTAAAAGCATCATGTGCCTTAACCAGGGCTGGGGTGAATTGAAAAATGAATTGGAAATATTAAATTCTTGAATTTGAATTGAAAGATTTTTAGTAAGTTGAATTGGAATTGAAAGAAAATTAAGTGAACCTCATTTTCTTGTGCTGGTGTGATCTGGTTTTATTTCCAACGTGGTCCTCAGTCCAATCCTAGAATTGTATATGAACATGGTAGCAAGGCTACCATGTGGCAATTGGAAAAAAGAACTCAGAAGTACTGGTCAAATCAAACTATGGTAGGGTGTGATGAGCTTACTTTGAATTCAATACAGGTTGTAGCTCTTGCTCTGAGATAACATTTATTGTCTGCTTGTACATATCTGAAACCATGCCCTTTGTGTGTGCTAGGAATGTGTGAAGCATCCCAACAATTGGTAATTGGCTTGCTACTTCTGCCTTGTTTCATTGAGCAGGTATTTCTGAAACCATAACAATTATCAGCCTAGTGGTCTTTTCATGTTGTTTGAATAACAGCTCAGTACATTGTTTACAATTACTAGCAGTTGGAATAACATGCAAACAATCCTGATTTTTTTTGCAAGTTTTCAGCAATAGATGTAATAGAAAAGTAATATACTATTATCTATTACTTTATGATCAATTATTATTACTTTTAAAAAAAGTTCCTCTATTGTTACAGAAAAAAATTTATGTTGCAATTACATATTACTATTATCCCATGTGTTTGTGTAGGAAAATCTCCCATATAATTAATTGAGTTCCTATAACGTAGCAAACTAATTAAAACTAAATTGTATGATGGCACCGTGCAAACGGCAGTTAAAGGCCACAAGGCACTTAATTTGTGGCAGTTGCAGTAACTGGGTGGACTTCGTCAAGTCTGGGTGCGAGAAGTCCTGGGCTGAGGTGCAGGCAGATAGTTTTAGTTTTGACTGTAGGGGATGTACGAAGATGAAGGAACTAGAGGTGGAATTGGAAGAGCTGAGGCTGCTTGTTGTGGCAGTGGTGGGAAGGGAACACGGGGATTGTGCCAGTAGTTCCGGTGGGGGAACAGTAGATGATAAAGTGGGGAAAGACACAAGAGATGCTAGGGAGATCTCACCTCAGCCTGGGAGGAAGCTGAGAGGAGGGAAGGTGACAGGTCGTAGGGAGACAGGACGTAAGGAGACGGGAAGGAAAGGAACGGGAGGGAAGACAACCGGAGTGAAGGAGAGGGGAGTAGGGGAGACAGGAGGGAACAAGAATGGAGTGGGGGAGACAGGAGAGGAAACAACCGGAGTGAAGGAGAGGGGAGTGGGAGAGACAAGAGCAAAGGAGTGGGAAGTGGGGAGACATGAGCGAAGGGGTCAGGACAGAATGTAATGGAGGGGATCGAACGGAAGAGTTATTCTTCAGCAGTGATAGAGGGGGTGAGGAAGAGAGCGAGGGTGTTTGTGGGGGATTCGATAGTTAGGAAGACCGACAGAGTCTTAAACAAGGGAGATGATGTGGTGGTCTGCTTGCCTGGAACCAAAATAGAGGCGATAACTGAGAGGGTAAAAAACATCATAGGTTCGGGTAAGGGTGGATCTGTTTTTGTACACGTAGGGACAAATAACGTAGAGAGGGAGGGTACAACTGCCATAGTTAGGAAATATAGGCAGTTGGTCAGAACACTAAAACAGACGCGGGTTGAGCAGGTAATAGTGTCAGCGATTTTACCTGTAATGGGCAGGAGGGGTCACAAATATCGAAATTGTCGGGGGCTGGCAATAAACATGTTAGTCCAGAAGCTATGTAGGGAAGAGGAAGTTGGATTTGTGGATTTATGGGGAAGTTTTGTTGGGAGGGCTGATATGTACATGAAGGATGGGCTTCATTTAAGTGGAAAGGGGGCGGCAGTATTCGCGGACAAACTTTCAGCAGCAGTAGATAGTGACTTCGGTACAATGACAAATATTTTTGGAAGTAAACATTCTTTAAACTAGAAGTGCAGGGGGGTTACCTAGAGGTGTCGCAAGCAGAACAAGAGGCCACTAGCACAGATAAACCAATATCAAATCATCCGAAAAACATCTCTGAAAAAGGTTATAGATGCGTATGTTTAAATGCAAGGAGCATAGTAAATAAGGAAAACGAATTAAACATTATGGTAGAAGATATTGACCCTCACATAATTGGTATAACTGAATCATGGGCCAACATAGATATAACAGATGCTGAATTAGGACTGACAGGATATGTAATGTTTAGGAAAGATCGAATAGGAAGAAGGGGTGAGGGAGTTATTTTATATGTTAAAGAATCTATTCAGGCTTATGAAATAAAACTAGAAAGGGAAGCAGATTATGATGAAGCTGTTTGGTGCAAAATTGTTTCAGGAAATTTAAAATTAACTATTGGATTAGTTTACCGAAGTCCAAACATAAACGAAGAGGACAACACAAAAATAAAAAACGCTATAAAGGAAGTTAGTAAAGGGGAATGTATCATAATGGGAGATTTTAACCATGGACACATACAATGGAATCCTCTAGAGAGCACAGGGATTGAGGACCAACAATTTCTATTTTTAATCCAGGATAGCTTTCTTACTTGTATTAGATATAGTTTTGTCATCACAAAAAGAATTAGTGGACAATGTAAAAATATTTGAACCATTGGGTAATAGTGACCATAATCAAATACATTTTGACATCAATGTAAAATCAGAAAGTAAAAATAAGAAAACGTACAAGAGAAACTTCCACAAAGGTAACTACAAAGATATGAGAAAATACTTAGCAAAGCTAGATTGGAATAACATACTGATGAATAAGACCGCAATTGAATGTTGGAATTTTCTAAAATATGAAATTGAGAGTATCATCGATAAATTTGTTCCCTTCCAAAAACAAGGAAAACGGTGTAGAAAGAAACACTTGTCAAAAGAGGCTATTAGAAAAATAATGCTAAAACAAACTATGTGGAGGGTTTATAGGCGTACCATAAAGGAAGAAGACTATGCAAAATACAAAGAGGCACTTAATGCAGCTACAACTGAAATCAGACAATCTAAAAGAAGCTATGAGCAAAAACTAGCATGTAACATAAAAAATGACACCAAGAGTTTTTATGCATATGTCAGGAGTAAACAAAACGTACAAGACAAGGTTGGAACTCTAGAAGACAGTGCTGGAAATATTATAATATCACGGGTTTTTAATGGCGGAAGACCTAAATGGTTACTTCAGTTCAGTGTTTACCAAAGAAGATATTAGTTCATTACCAGTTGCTGATGCTAAATTTCAGGGGGCTAAATCTGACTATTTAGGTCCGTTAGTTGTAACTCCAGAATTGGTAGCTAAGAAAATAAAGGCAATGAAGGATAACAAATCACCGGGAGTGGATGAGATTCCTCCAAAATTACTAATGGAAACAGTAGAACAAATCAGTATACCACTTGCAAGAGTATTCAACTTGTCATTAAAAGAAGGAGTTGTTCCGTTTGAATGGAAAGAAGCAAACATCATACCATTATTATTTAAAAAGAGAAATAAGTCAGAGAATTACAGACCAGTGAGTTTAACGTCAGTGATTTGTAAATTATTAGAAAGGTTAATTAAAGACCATATGGTTGACTTCCTCGTTAAGCATAAATTATTAAATTCATCTCAACATGGATTCCTTAAAGCGAGGTCATGCTTAACAAATATGTTATGTTTTTTGGAAGAAATCACTAAGTGGATAGACATGGGATCGCCAGTAGATATTATCTACTTAGATTTTCAGAAAGCTTTTGACAAAGTGCCACATCAAAGATTACTACTTAAATTAAAAGCCCATGGTATCGGGGATAGCATAACTGACTGGATAGAACAATGGCTGACTGACAGAAGACAACGAGTTGTAGTAGATGGAGAAGTTTCAAATTGGAAATCGGTTTTGAGTGGGGTACCTCAAGGATCAGTATTAGGACCTATATTATTCTTAATTTATATCAATGACTTGGACGATAGTATAACAAGTAACGTACTGAAATTTGCGGATGACACAAAACTGTTTAGAAAGGTTAATACTGATGGTGATAAACAACATTTACAAAACGATCTAGACAGATTAGTGAAATGGTCTGAGAAATGGCAGATGTTGTTCAATTTTGGGAAATGTAAATGCCTACATACAGGACATGGGAACTTGAATGTAAACTATAAAATAGGAGATACTGTTCTGGGTACTACTGTAAAAGAAAAGGACTTAGGAGTTACAATAAACGCTGATATGAAAGTTTCAGAGCAGTGTGGTATTGCAGCTTCAAAGGGTAACATAACATACAAGGGGAAAAAATTAATTATACCTCTTTATAAAGCAATAGTTAGACCTAATTTAGAATACTGTATACAAGCATGGAGACCATATCGTAAGAAGGATATATATACGCTTGAACCCATACAAAGGAGAGCAACTAAAATGATTCCAGAACTGAGAGACCTTAGTTATGAAGAATGGCTGAAAGAATGTGGTTTAACAACTCTAGAGACAAGGAGGTTAAAAGGAGATCAGATTGAAGTTTTTAAGATATTGAATGGGTATGAAAATATTGATAGAAATATGTTTTTCTCACTCAAGAAGGATAGCAGAACTAGAGGACATGAGGTAAAATTAGTAAAGGATCAATGTAGATTGGAAATCAGGAAGCACTCGTTCTCACAGAGGACAATAAATGAATGGAACAAATTGTCTACAGATTGTGTAACTGCTAGCAGCGTGAATATGTTTAAAAACAAGGTTGACACATATTTCAGGAGGGCGGGTTATAAGTAGATGAACATTGTTGGACTCTCGATAAGCCAATGGCTTCCTTGTCCACTTGCCATCTGGGCCTTTGGCTTGGATGGCAAATCTTGTTAAATCTTGTTAAATCTATCTGGCTATATTTTGGTACGTTAACTTAAATATACGTCAAAACTAAATGATGTATGCACAGTTTGATTCGATTCAGGTTTCATTCTGTGTACTGTTTTTCAGCAGTGGGAGTGGCTCTGGCTGGTGGAACAGCTGGATCCAGGCAGCTAAAGATACAGTGAGTTAAATATGCTGCTTAGTACTCATATTAGTAGATGGGTATCCAGAGCCAGGTTTAGGGAATGGCGTGGACTTAGTTTAGTGTGGACAGCAGACCTAATTTTTTGTTAGATTGGTGTATCTAGGCGAATAATCATGGAGCCTGCTGTGCCATATCTCTTGCGAAACCTCTAAAAAAATTTATTTTAAGAAGTGTGCCTTAAATTGACAATTTCCACGACTTGCGTCAGGGAACATGTTGACTATTGCATATATTACTCCGTGGAAATCTCTGTACATAATTTATGTAGACAAATGGACTACCAAATGAAAGCTAAACATCCACTGCATCTGTTGACATGTGGTTTGTCACTATATCTTGAGTACTTGTGAAATAAGAGCTCTATAATGACAATTACCCTATTGTTATACCGAGACTCCAAAAATGAGTCTCACACCAATCATAACATAATTTTATATAAGCTTTATAACATAATTTTTGTATTATTTTACATGCAGTGGATGTTTAACGTTCTTTGGTAGTCCATTTGTCTACATATATTATGTTCAGAGATTTCCATCGAGTAATATGTGCAATAGTCAATACGTTCCCTGACGTAAGTTGCGGAAATTGTCAATTTAGGGTACCCTTCTTTCCACACTAAACTGTGTCCACGCCATCTCTGAATATATGCCTTTTTACATAGTGGATACCCGACTATAGACACACAAGAAGTCTCTGTGTTGAACAAACCAGTTGAATTAGATGTTTACCTTATTTGTTTACTGAAGAAATAATTTTTTTCCCAAATGTCTGCCTATGAGAAATGTACAAAGATGAAAGCGTGGATGGATGTGGAACATGCATGCACGCACGCATGCACGCACGCACGCACGCACGCACGCACGCACGCACACACATTTATTTATTCCATCCAAGCTGGTTGACACTTGGGTATATTTTCTGTTGAACAATGAACTAAACAATACAAAAAATAATATGGAGCAGGTTTGATAACTTATATATATATATATATATATATATATATATATATGTTGACAAGATATAATTACAACATTGTCTTAAATCATAAGCCTATTATTCTGTGAAGTAAGCTAATAATAAAACATAATGCTTGGTGATCTGAACAAATGTAGAGATGTATTAATGGACACCTTTGATTGGTTGGCTTGTATTGCAGTCCACCAGTGCGCTAGACTTTGTGAAGAAAGATTTAGTTGAGTTTACGAGCACCGTACAGGAGGACACCACTCGTGTGGCAGCCAATGTCAAATGCAAACTGACTGTGAGTATCACAGTGGATGTGTCACTTTATGGATTACAGATCCACATGGTTTACTACCTAGTTAGGGAAAAGACGGAGAAATTTGTTCTCTTGAGGTCAGGGAAGAGTCAGAGGATGTTTAATTTAGTTCCCTGTTTGAACGCTGGTCTTATCTGTGCAGTACCTTTCCCTTATAAAGGAATATATGTAAGATTATAGTTTTTATTATCACTGTAAATATACTTGATGTTGTTTTGTTTTGTGAACAGGTGTTATCGTAGGTTAAGTTTTATATCAGTAATATTTCTGTTTTCTTGGAGAAACTCATCGCGAAAGTGTTGGTTAGATAAAAGTTAATCATTTAGGAAATAATTTTTTCAGGAACTAAAGGTGAAAAATTAACAGAAATGTGGAACCAATTTTGGTTTCCTGCTACATGACAGCAACACTGTGTTTTTTTCATTAAAAATGTTGACAAATTAATGTGTTTTTTACAGCAAGAGAATGCAACAGTGGCTGGTCAGAAGGTCAAGGAAGGGGTCAGTTCTCTACTGGGCGGACTCACCAAGGCCCTCACCATAGATGCAGAAGATCTGCATAAACCCCTGTCACCCCAATATTCAGGTCCACCCTTCTTCGACCGGTCCAAGGTGAGTTTAGTGTGAGGAAATGAAGCACCTTTGCTCAGTTCCTAAATTTCTGGGGCTCATCATCAGCTTTAATTACAAAATGGTAATTACTTTTTTAAAGAATGACGTAGAAATATTTGATTATGATATATGCTGGTAACTGCAGTGATTTGAAATATATATATCTCATTATTTTATTTAAGCTTGCGAATTTCACAACTGGACTAGCTCTTATCAAAAGTTATAATTAAAACTGCTTCCTCAACAGATGTAGCCTATCGCAAATCCAGTTCATTGGTGTCCAGTTATGTAGTGTGTGAATAGTTGTTGTTCAAATCATTGAAAGAAAGACTTTCGTTGTTTGATCTGGTAAGGATCAAAATATTGGATATCCAAAATGGTAAACAATGTGTGGGTCAATGGTGATCATGGGCGTGACCTCCATCGTCTCACTGATCACATGACAAAGTTAAAAAATTTCACCAAGGAAGAAAATCGTGATTTTTCAGCATTTCGATTTTTACTTCACTTAATGCTTGGACAAGCATTAGCTAATTTAATAGTTTGTCTGATGATTTCACAAAAACTACATAAAAAAAAATTCCACAAACGAGCTAGCATGTTGCAGTGGATACTACGTAGGTTCGTTTTTTTGCAAACTTAATTTGAAATGAGACTACAAATTTTAATACTGCTAGTTGCTGAGCAAGCATATTATACAAGAACTCGCTGTTGCAATGATGTTGTAGGCGAGACTACATGCTATTCAGATCGACCCCGGCACATACACTAATGAGCCAACTGGATCTAAAATAACATTCCAAGACTGGCTCACAACATTCAGCATTGAAGATAAGAAAGGAGACATCTCCGAGTTGCTCGTGGCCAATGTCCAAGTGCGTGCGCTGTACACACACATGGTGAGTTTTTGACATGACATCTAATGACGTGCAGTCATTGAACATAAAAATCAAGTACATAAATGAAATTCTGGATTTTAGCAAAGATTTAAACTATTATTTCATGTACAACAAAAGTTTGCAAACTGTTTTTTTTCATGTCATAATTTATTGATTATTAATAGATTGGATGTTTATTAATTAATTAGTATATGTATTAATAAATTATTATGGTCACTGCAAAAATAAGCATGCCGAAACCTGTTGTTTACTGTTTATCTCTGAGACGGAGCCACAAATATCATGTAAGTGCCATTTGATTTACTCAACTACTGGTGGCCAAAATCAGCCATATAACAAACCAGTAATCAGTTGGTTCGGGCTATCCAATCCCCAAGCTTTCAATTAATGCTAATTCGAATCATTGACCTTAGACTGTATACTCGACTCCATTGCTTTCAGGTGATGGAATTACATTTTCTCCTCTGATGCAAACCAAGTATGTCTCCTTGGGTGTGTGTTTGGCAGGTTCCTTCAGTGCTGACTCATGCCTTGTTCTGGCAACGGTACTTCTACAAGGTCCATCTACTTGCCCAGGAGGAAGCGCTACGCACTGCTCTCATGGAACGCACTCAGGAGGCAGAAGATGACACTCAATGGGATGAGGAAGGTAGCAGCACACAGAGGACTTGTGTAGCAGCAGACAGAGGATTAATGTAGCAGCAGACGGACGACTAATGTAGCAGCAGACAGAGGACCAGTATAGCAGCAGACAGAGGACTAGTGTAGCAGCAGACAGACAGAAGTGTAGCAGCAGACAGAAGACTAATGTAGCAGCAGACGGACGACTAATGTAGCAGCAGACATAGGACTAGTGTAGCAGCAGACAGAGGACTAGTGTAGCAGTAGACAGAGGACTAATGTAGCAGCAGACAGAGGACTAATGTAGCAGCAGACAGAGGATTAATGTAGCAGCAGACATAGGACTAGTGTAGCAGCAGACAGAGGACTAGTGTAGCAGCAGACATAGGACTAATGTAGCAGCAGACATAGGACTAGTGTAGCAGCAGACATAGGACTAATGTAGCAGCAGACAGAGGACTAGTGTAGCATGAGACAGAGGATTAATGTAGCAGCAGACAGAGGACTAATGTAGCAGCAGACATAGGACTAGTGTAGCAGCAGACAGGGGACTAATGTAGTGACAGGCAGGACTAGTGTAACAGCAGACAGGGGACTAATGTAGTGATAGACAGGACTAATGTAGCAGCAGACATAGGACTAGTGTAGCAGCAGACAGAGGACTAATGTAGCAGCAGACAGAGGACTAATGTAGCAGCAGACAGAGGACTAGTGTAGCAGCAGACAGAGGATTAATGTAGCAGCAGACAGAGGACTAACGTAGCAGCAGACAGAGGACTAGTGTAGCAGCAGACAGGGGACAGATGTAGCAGCAGACAGAGGACTAATGTAGCAGCAGACAGAGGACTAATGTAGCAGCAGACAGAGGACTAATGTAGTGACAGACAGGACTAGTGTAGCAGCAGACAGGGGACTAAAGTAGTGATAGACAGGACTAATGTAGCAGCAGACATAGGACTAGTGTAGCAGCAGACACGGGACTAATGTAGTGACAGACAGGACTAATGTAGCAGTAGACATGGGATTAGTGTAGCAGACAGAGGACTAATGTAGCAGCAGACAGAGGACTAGTGTGACAGCAGATAGAGGACTATTGCTCGGTGGAACTCACTTCCTATTAGTGTCAGCAGGAAATATAATAACATTTCGCAATCAACTAAAACCCACCTTTTTAAACTTGGTTGTCCTCCATAGCTCCTCTGCGTACCAATCCAACTGTTTATGATTGGACTTGGTATACCAACTAGAAACTGTGTAACCCTTTTGTTTTGGTGCACTGCTAAGCTTGGGTTTCCTGAGGATTTTAGCGCAATAGAGTTTTTTTATCGTGTTGTATTAAGTTGAACAATTACATCAGTTGCGTATTCGTTTGTGATGGAGTCATGTATTGGCCTCCTGTCCAGGTGTCACATTAAGTTGTCATTTTGTTGAGTTAGTTCACCTGTTGTTTCTGCTCCATAGATGACTGGGGAGATGTCAGTGGTCCCGCGTCACCACCCAGGGAATCAGGGATGGCCAAGGCTGCTGTTTCTGTCTCCCAGCATCCTACAACCGCGCCAGCCTCCCCATCCCAGGACACAGGGATGGTGCTCCCAGACCCAGGGACCACAGCCAGGGATGTTATACCTGCAGCAGAGAGGGAGGCAGCGGGGAGCAAGGAGCAGGCAGTGACCAAGACAACACAGGAGGAGCCAGACAAGAGCCAGGTGACCAGTGGGGACATCCAGTGTGTCTCGGAGATGACACAGGAAGAGAAGCCTGCTGGAGCCAGTGCACCGGTCAGCTGTGATGTCACACTGGTCACTACTGGCAGCGGAGACCAGTTGAGTGGTGTGACAGACAAGGACCAACGCAGTACTGACCTCGTTAATAAGGACACTGACTCAAGTGATGTCACACAACCACTACGTGTTGACACCAGCGTACACCAGGAGGAGCCAATATCGCAAGGAATGACGGACGTAGCAGCAGCCGTAAGTGAGAGTATAGACACGAGACGTGCCAGCACTGACAGCTTGGAGGTGAAGATGAAGGTTCGTGGAGACTTGGTCGTGGTCGGATGTGGCTCGTCGGACAGTGCGTCACCATCGGGCGACAGTGTCAACAGCTCAAACAACAAAGGTAGGAGACATTCACCAATTATTACTAAAATTTATAAAGTGCCATATATCTGGGACCAGTGGAAGTATGCACATGTAAATGGGTAGGTTTTCAGTAGGTTCTTAAATTTAGACAGTGAATCTGCTTGTCTTATAATTATATTCTTATATGGCATTAAATGCAAGCACCTTGTATCATTGTTGAGCTATTGTGCAGCTTTGTTTGGTGTATTAGTGATGCTAGTCTTACGTGACGTCTGTCACAGAGCTCTTGGATGATGACTGGGAGATGGATGTGGAGCCAACGGAAACAGACCTGCAGCTGATGGAGGAGCTCGCCAAGACATTGCCAGAGAAAGATGACAAGAAAGATGCTGATGCTAATGTTGGTATTGCTCAATATGAACCAATTTAACACACTTCATTTTGTGACAAGTCAAACCTACCTAGTATCCAGTACGACATGCTAACTCGTTTTGTGCATTTTTTATGTATTATTAGTGAAATCATCAAATAAACTAGTGAACTTCAATCGATTATTAATATTTATTATTATTATACATTTATAGTGCGCCATGTTTCTGGGTTAAAAAGCTGCCCAAAGGCGCTAACAAGACAATGCTAAATAATTTTAAATAAATTGAAAAGCTAAAATTAAATGTCGTTAAAAGACAGGTAAACGTAAGTTAAGTAAAAAGTTAAATAAATGAGTAATATAAAGAAGTTAAATAAATTAATTAATTAATAAGTTAAAATAAACAACTACAATTAAATTTATACATTAGATAAACATATAAGTTAAATAAAACAAATTAAATTAATAATAAGTTAAATAAGTAAAATGTTCAAGTCATTAAAATGTCAACAGAGTGTTCAGAAGGCTTCGTGGAAGAGATGTGTTTTCAAGGATGACTTTAACATCGCAACGGAGTTGGCTTGCCTAATTAGTGTTGGCCCTGCCACAGAAACGGCCCGACGACCGTACCGTTCGAGATGGTATTCTGTCAATAGATGTTGATCAGCAGATCTCGGTGTTCGGGTCGGTGTTATGGAGTCACTAGCGATGACAGATACACTGGCCAGAGATGATGCACAGCGTGCTACACAAGTAAAAGAAACTTGAATTCGATTCGCTGACGAACAGACAACCCATGTAGACTGAATAAAACTGGTGTTATGTGATCTCGTATGTGGGTTCCAGTAATCAGCCGTGCCGCGGAGTTTTGAACCATCTGCAGTTTTCGCTGCTGCGTCTCAGGCAGTCTGTAAAACATAGCGTTGCCGTAGTCCAACCACAACATAACTAAAGCACGAATGATGGTTGGACAAGCATTTCCTGACCTCTACACACTGTTTATGTTATTGAATCAACTTGTTCTCGTGAAATGCTGACAAGTTCAATGGGTTTAAGGCTAAAGGTCGGCTCCATATTGACTGCACGTTACACGGTCTAACAACCAAAGTCAATTCTTTCTACAATTTTAACAAAAGTACCCAATTTCTTATTAAATTGACTGGAGATATTATTTTAACTATTCACACACTACGAACTATTCACACACTACATATCTGGACATCAACGAACTGGATTCGTGATGGGCTAAATCAGTTGAGGATGGAGTTTTAGCATAATATATTTGTTGTCAACTTGTGATAGTTAACCTGTTGGTCCTATTGTCTGCAAAGTGACTGTTGTGACTTTTATTTGTATTTTATTTGTTATTTCTGAAGTGACTGTGTTGCTAGTTATATTTGTTATATCTGAAGTGACTGTGTTGTGAGTTATATCTGAAGTGACTGTGTTGTGAGTTATATTTGTTATATCTGAAGTAACTGTGTTGTGAGTTATATTTGTTATTGCCGAAGTGACTGTGTTGTGAGTTATATCTGAAGTGACTGTGTTGTGAGCTATATTTGTTATATGTGAAGTAAGTGTGTTGTGAGTTATATTTGTTATCACCGAAGTTACTGTGTTGTAAGTTATATCTGAAGTGACTGTGTTGTGAGCTATATTTGTTATATCTGAAGTAAGTGTGTTGTGAGCTATATTTGTTATATGTGAAGTAAGTGTGTTGTGAGTTATATTTGTTATCACCGAAGTTACTGTGTTGTAAGTTATATCTGAAGTGACTGTGTTGTGAATTATATCTGAAGTGACTGTGTTGTGAGCTATATTTGTTATATCTGAAGTAACTGTGTTGTGAGTTATATTTGTTATCGCCAAAGTGACTGTTGAGTTATATATAAAGTGACTGTGTTGTGAGTTATATCTGAAGTGACTGTGTTGTGAGCTATATTTGTTATATCTGAAGTAAGTGTGTTGTGAGTTATATTTGTTATCACCGAAGTTACTGTGTTGTAAGTTATATCTGAAGTGACTGTGTTGTGAATTATATCTGAAGTGACTGTGTTGTGAGTTATATTTGTTATATCTGAAGTAACTGTGTTGTGAGTTATATTTGTTATTGCCGAAGTGACTGTGTTGTGAGTTATATCTGAAGTGACTGTGTTGTGAGCTATATTTGTTATATGTGTTATGAGTTATATTTTTTATCTCCGAAGTAACTGTGTTGTGCGTTCTTGCTCCTGTTCATAGGTGTGTACAAAACATTTTAGTAAATAAATAATTATAATAAATAAGTAATTAAAATACATGTTAAAAAAGATGTCCTCATTCAGTTATTCCTGAGTGGAAATAGATGCATTCAGTAGGTTCTTAAATTTAGGCAGTGAATCTGCTTGTCTCGCATATATATTCTTATATACCAATAAATGTCAGCACCTTGTTTATAGTGACTGTGTTGTGGGTTGTATGAAGTGAAGCAAGTTGTTATCTCTGAAGTGACTGTAGTTGTTATCCTCGTGTTGTTTGCAGGAGGATGACTGGGAGAGCTGGGAATAAGAGGAACCCATGACAACATCGGGAACTGTCTCTGTTTGCACAAACACAACTATTGAACTTATCAAACATTTAATGGGTTGTATTAAAGGTTTGGTGATGATGTGAAGGGTAAGTGGTGGTTACAATGTTATGTATATACACTTTAGATGTATATATATATATATACATATATGTATGTATAATAGATAAACAAATATACCAAAGACCTTGGGTAAAATGTGCCCAAAATGTGATTTACAGAAGTTAATGCAGTTGCCGGCTTTCTACAGTGATCTTTCATCAGACCAGATATGGAGGATCTTCTTTATGAGATAAAGAATACAACCTGTCTGTGTCATTGTTCCAGACTTAATATCCAGCTTCTGTTTGATGTGCCAACTATCTGTATGAAAGACATCGCAAGTACATGGCAAACTACAGGATGCGCTGTAGTTTTGTCATATTATACATCTTTGTACGACTATCATAGACGTTTGACATGGCGACTCTTCTGTACTTTTTGGGCATATAACTTTTGCTTAGTGGTGAGGGTGGACAAATAAATGGATTGCTGTATCTTATAAGAACATTGCCTGCAGATGGTTAAGTTAGCTGTAGAAATCACTTGCATGTGTGTTTGTGTGTACTACTGTGTAGTATTTCTTACTACTAATATGGCCAATCACTCCCTGCTGGCAACATTACCAGTTGTAGAAATTGTTTATCTAATGATTGTGTGATTTCGGCTGAAATGGACAGATAAGGTTTCCGGGTTGACATGATCTAGATCAGGCAGCTGGACTGAAATTGATTAGGTCAGGCATCTGGACTGAAATGGCCTAGTGTTAAACCACTCAAACAGCCAGGCTGAACTGTCCGTGCACCTAAATCGCCAACATACAGCATTATTATTTATTTCCCTGTGATGCTGCCAAAGTTCTACGTAATCCATTTCTGGATCGTACTGGGTCTGCAACTGACACTGGAGTGTCACTACTCCATCACAGACTCTTGACACTTAGCCAGTACTTGACCGAGACAATTGTGTCATAAACCAGGCTGGTGCTTCCTATGAACGAAACTAATTAAATGAGAAATATTTGCCCTTATGTCTTAACAGAGACAGGACATTTCTAAAGAAAACATTTCGCAAAAAATAGTGCCATTTACAATTTTCATTGATGAAATAAAAGCTACATCTGAAAGACAAATTACATCTTGTCATATATCTGTAATTGGCACACCAACATAATGCAGCTATACTACAGCAAGTAGAATTTGCTAGCAGTAAACATGGGCATTTTTTGTGTAGGTGTACTCATATATATATTGTTGGAATGAACAGGTCTGCCAGGGTGAGGTGTAAATTGATTTGAAGAGTCCCAAGGACTGGATACTGAACTATATAAGAACATGACTATTTCTTCTTTATACCATTCTGACAGTAGATGTTGAACAATTACAACTCAATCCATATTAGATTTATTTTATGATTTATTTTATCTACAGTTAATATTATTGCAGTGAGTATATATATTATATATATATATATATATATATATATATATATATATATATATATATATATATATATATATATATATAAAACACGTAATAGCAAAATCAAAATGCTAATTAAATGTACTATCGTCTACATTACAATAAGTGCATACATAATTACTGTAACCATTCTGTGGTTTTGTATAAAAATACAACAAATTAATAGCATGCATTATTGTTGTAAATATGGAAACAATAACTATGATTAAGCAATGCCAACGTAATTTGTATGATTATATTGGTTACCCGAGTTGTATACAAAAATATGCATTATAATTCATATTTCAAAGTAAAATATACAAATGAGTATATTGGACATACATGTATGTATTGTACTAACAACTAAATGTGTATGTATTATACAATATACATGCATGTGTGAAAGTAAAACATGCCAATATTACCATAATATTATATCTTGTATAATTAGTCGAGCTATTACTGAGATTACTATTCTAATATTTTTGTAAAGCAACATCAACTTGCCACATAAATGAGGTGTGGCTCCTAAAACAGGTGGGAGATCGAAGCCCCCCACCACACATCCCTCATAAATGGCAACACATAGTAGTCATGAACAAATTATCACTTCACAAAGTTAGATTCTTCAAAAATTATATATATAAATATGTCATATAGCAGATCTAGTCATTTGTAAAAAAGCATTCTCTTTCACATTCAACTCAAACAGGAGTCGAAAAAACATCACTTGGCGTCACGCAATTCTGCATCACTGAACATGTGAGATACTGAAGCACGTCTAACACGATGGACAGATATGTAGAGTACACTGTCTCACACATTAACATGCACATATCAAATCATAAGCACATCAAAAACAACAAAAGCGTTCGTCAGTCAACCCACTTGTATACCTTATTTCTGAACTTGACTGAAGACATGTTGGACAATGTTTAGCAGCAACTGCTGCTGTCACTAATCAGTCCATCTCCTGCACCTCTTGCAGGATGTGATGTGAGTTTCTCATGCACCAGACTGGGACATGGTGACAAAAACCTGTCCCCGCCACTGACGTGACCACGATCCGTCCGAGTGTAAGCCATGATGTCTCTGAACAGGTCTTGCAGGTCGTACTTTGTGATTGACCTATTTGACGCAGACACACATTCGTTAGACGTCACATGGCCACTGCTGCCCCCTGGTGGCAATGAGCTGCTTGAGGTTGTGGTCAGTGGCGGACTGAGATCGATGCCAGTAGTGGCGAGAGAGGGACATCGACTCATGCAGGCACTTGCATCCACGCTGTAGTGCTGGTACGTGCTCACGGCATCTAGGTCGAGGCTGCAGTCCGTGTACATGTGCCTGTCATCGAAACTGTCATCATCGCGTCCCTTGATCGGCGACAGGTGAGACGGTGTCGCCACCTCGCGGAACTCCACGTCCAGTAGCGCTTCACTCGGCTGCTTGAGCAGTGATCGCCGTGACAACCGTCCGCTGCTGCTCTGTGCCATCATTGGCCGCAGCTGTGGACAAGGGGACATGTCAATGGTGGCACTGCACTGTCTATATAATGCACTCACATAAATCATAAAATGTGACAATATTCAGCTGGCTTCGCATGCTACAGCATGGTTACAATGCTAGTAACTAAGAATTGCTAATAATAGCTGTTTTGTGTGTGTGTGTGTGTGTGTGTGTGTGCGTGCGTGCGTGCGTGCGTGCGTGTGTGTTGTGACAGTATGCAGATATTAGTGAAGGACCTGGTGTAACTGACCTGGCCCGATACGACTGGCTGACCGCAGTACTTCGCCGGCTCTTGTCTCGCAACCTTCTTGCGCTGCCAGTAGATGGGGCCATGCGGATGACAGAATCGGTAGTAGATGAGCATACAGCAGACACCTCAAGCAGAGAGACCACAACTAGCACATTGTGCACAACGTCATACATCAACCTGAATCAAGTTATATATATATATATATACATATATATATAATAAATGAATATGTTCATTACGCTAAAAAGTGGGTGTTTAATTATATATTTGTGGCAAAAGTTACTGCAAAAAGGACAGCAATAAACGATACCAATTTACACCAGTTTTATGAGCTATCGATGCGACTGTTCAAAACAACTAATATAATGTTATCTACAAAATCATTCATTTGTGTTGAATTGGTGATCCATCAAACAATTTTGTTTGCTATGCAATTGAAGTATTCTGCTGTCTGTTAGTATTATTGACTGGGCTGTCTCACCCCGCGTCTACACTTTCATCATCATTGGGTGCTGTCTTATGCAGGCGATTATCCTATTTCACACCACCACTGGTGTTGTCAAGCTGTTCTGTCATGCTCTCTCTTAGGGTATTGGTGTTCAATGGGCATTTATGCATGCTCCCTGTGGCAAGGCGATGAGCGACTGCTCTCTGGCTGTGAGCAGTCTGCCATGTTTTTCGTTGGATTAATAAAACGTGTGTAATACACTACAGTGGCGACAAGGATGGGATAAGACCATAAGAAAAAAAAAACATTATGGCAGCGCCAGTTGGCAGTTTGGGTGAGTTTGATCATTCTAAAGAAGCATGGGCGGCGTACGTTGAGAGGCTGGAGTCCTATTTCTATGTGAACGACACAGATGAGCGAAAAAAGGCGGCGCTATTGATAAGTGTGATAGGGAGCGACGCCTATGGACTACTGAAAACACTGATGGCTCCCACAAAACCGTCAACTAAGTCATTTGCGGACTTAGTAAAAATACTTGGGGATCATCTAGACCCCCAAACCACTGAAATGGGGGAGCGTTTCCGTTTTGGCCGCCGATATCAACACGAGGGTGAAAGTGTCGCCTTGTTCGTGGCAGAGCTGCGGCGACTGTCGCTGCATTGTGGTTATGCAGACAACTTAACTACAGCCCTGAGAGACCAGTTTGTGTTGGGTCTACGATCGGAGTCAACATAGAAGAAACTGGTAAAACTCAAAAACCTAAGTCTGGAAACTGCTATCGAAACAGCGAAGATAGACGAAACAGCTAGTCATGACACCAACTAACTACAAAATAGACACGGAGAGGCTACTGCATCTGTCCACAAGCTGTATTCTCAACAGCAGTCACGTCAGAAGAGAGAGAGAGAGATGGAGAACCGAGAAGAAATTACACATGCTACAGATGTAATGGCCGCGGGCACAGGTCGGACGATTGTCACTTCAGAGACGAAATCTGCCACAGATGTGGGAAGCCGGGCCACATCGGGGCCGTGTGTTGGTTTGATGACAAAAACAATCACTACAAGAAAAGCAAAAAGGTGAACCAAATGTCAGCTGCCAAAGGTGACAGTAGCAATGGTAGTGATGACAACGAGTGGAGCGATGGGTTACACACCCTAGATGCGGTTCACCAGTTAACAAAACCAAAGAACAGAACTGACATGATTTGGACGACACTGCGGGTAGCCGGGCAACCGCTTAAAATGGAGGTCGATACTGGGTCGGCATATTCAGTAATCCCACACCATGTGTACAAGGAAATGTTCCAGAAGCATGAACTCCAGCCTACATCAGTAACTCTCCGAACCTACATGGGGGAGTTGGTTGTCCCCGAAGGAAAGCTTTGTGTCCAAGTCAAGCACAAGAAGCAGAAGGTGCAGCTGGACTTATACGTTATCAAAGGCGGTCGACAAGTGCTGTTCGGTCATGACTGGTTTTGGGAGACCAAGCTCGATTGGGGAGAGATCCACTCCCTGAAGTCATATGACGGGACTAGCAAGGATATTTCCCTGAAGGATGCCAACAAGCAAGTTCAGCGGCTGCTGGCCAAGGACAAGTTGGTAAGTACAGAAAGTTTAGGGACATTAAAAGGTGTGAAAGCAAAGCTCACCGTGGAGGAAGGTGTTCAACCGAAGTTCTGCAAGCCACGAATCGTGCCATATGCGATCAAACCGTACTTTGAGAAGGAGCTAGAAAGGCTCCAGAAAGAGGGAATCATATCCCCTGTCGAGTATAGCCAGTGGGCATCCGGAGTGCTACCGGTGGCAAAGCGAGAAACAAAGGATGTACATCTCTGGGGGCACTATAAAGTGACAATCAACCCAGTGCTATAGGAAGATAAATATCCGTTACCACGTATCGAAGATATTTTCGCCAAGATGGCCGGAGGCAAGAGATTTAGCAAAATTAGAGGTAGAGGACTCGAAGAAATACGTCACAATCAACACACACAAGGGCCTGTTTAAGTTTAATAGGCTGCCGTTCGGGATTAAAACAGCACCCTCGATATGGCAGAGGGCAATGGAGCAGACCCTACAAGGAGTCCCTGGCATGGAGGTGATGCTAGATGACATCATTGTTACAGGAAAGTCCGATGCTGAACATCTGGAAAACCTAGAGGCAGTCCTAAGGAGGCCGGCAGAGAAGGACTTGCGGATCAATGCGAAGAAGTGCCGGTTCTTCATGGAACGGATTGAGTACTGTGGCCATGAGATTGATCACGATGGTCTGCACAAAACAAAGGCCAAGATAGAGGCCGTGCAGAAGGCACCACACCCTCAAGGTGTCAGTAGTTTATGAGGATTTCTTGGACTGGTGAATTACTACCACAGGTTTTTACCCAACTTGGCTAGTGTGTTACATCCCCTAAACCAGTTGCTAGAGAAGGATCAAAAGTGGAGGTGGTCGAAGGAGTGTGAACAGGCGTTTGATGAAGCGAAAAGTCTCATCACTTCGGAACAAGTTCTCGTTCATTATGATCCGGACTTGTCGATCAGAGTAGCGTGCGACGCATCTGCATATGGTTTGGGTGCCATACTCAGTCATAAGATGCCAGATGGATTGGAGAAACCAATCGCGTTCGCCTCACGAACTTTAATCAAGGCTGAACGAAATTACAGCCAGATAGACAAAGAGGCACTGGGACTCGTGTGGGGAGTTAGGAAGTTCAACCAGTACCTGTTTGGAAGACGATTCACGCTGGTGACGGATCACCAACCCCTCACAGCTATCTTTCATCCAGGGAAGAGTATTCCAGCAATGACAGCTGCACGGATGCAACGGTATGCCCCACAGCTAGCAGCACACGACTATGACATGGTCTATAAAAGCTCTTTGAAACATGCAAACGCAGATGGACTTTCGAGGTTACCCTTGAAAACGGGGAGACATCTGATGTGGTGGATATATTCTACATGGACCACGTGGAAACCCTACCCGTCACGGCAGCGACCATCAAGACGGATTCCAGCAAGGACCCCGTCATGTCAAAGGTTCTTGAGAGGACACAGCAAGGATGGCCGACGATCTGTCCAGAGGGACTTGAACCATTCTTCGCCAAACGTTATGAGCCGAGTGTATTCCACGGATTCATCATGTGGGGAATACGTGTCCTGGTGCCACAGAAGTTACGCAGCCAGATCCTCCAGGAGTTACACGTTGGTCACATCGGTGTTGTGAAAATGAAGGGGCTGGCATGTAGCTATGTCTGGTGGCCTGGGATAGATAAAGATATATAGTTTCTGGCCAGGAAGTGTCAAGGATGCCAGAGAGTCCAATTTGAAGCTCCTACCGTGCCACTTCATCTGTGGGAATGGCCTGCAAAACCATGGCAGCATATTCATGTAGATTACGCTGGACCGTTTATGGGATGGATGTTCTTAATAGCGGTCGATGCACACAGCAAATGGCCCGAGGTACTACCGACAGTCTCGGCACCATCAGAGAAAACCGTGGAACTATTGCGAGATATGTTTGCAAGGTATGGTCTACCAGAACATTTGCACAGTGACAACAGAAGTCAATTCACAAGCGAAGTTTTCCGAAACTTCATGAAAGCAAACAACATCAGACACACATTGTCTGCACCTTACCACCCAGCGACCAACGGGCAGGTGGAATGCTTCGTTCAGACATTCAAACAGGCCATGAGATCAGCGAGAGGCAACTCAGGTGCAGTAAAACGACACCTGGCCCAATTTCTGTTTGCCTACAGAAACGCTCCACATGCGACAACCGGTGGTTCCCCGGCAATGTTACTGATGGGGCGAGGACTGCGAACAAGACTAGATGTCATAAGACCCAACACCAGAAAGACTGGAGAATCACCAGGCCACGTCAATAGAGGAGAGGAGAGGAGAGGGCAACACAGAGCATTTGAAGTTGGAGACAGAGTAGTGGTAAGAAACTATCGCAACGATCATAAGTGGGTACCTGGTACCATACAAGAGAAGAAGGGTACCAGATCGTACGCGGTGCTGGTAGAAGAAGGTACTGTATGGCAGAGGCATAGTGACCAAATCAGAGCCTCTGACATCATCATGGTACCTGGTGCAGTGGAGGTACCAGTGGTTGACGTATCGACAGGAACAGCAGTCGAAGCAGAAGAAGACAGGCCGCCAATTCCTGTGCAGATACCGAGGGCAGTGGACTATTCCATGAGAAGGTCCACAAGAATCAGGAAGTCTCCAGAGAAGCTGGATTTGTGACAGTAGAAAGACGATGTCCAGTTTAATTAAGGACATAGACGCTCGTTAAGCCTGTACTAAAATGACATTGCTAGTAATGGACTAAATAACGGACGTTGAATCCAGGGACTGCGTTGTCATGTTGTAGATGTGGAGTAGCTCAACCAGGTTGTTTAAATGTTCTTGATACGTAACATTTGGAAGGGAGGAGTGTATTGGTGTTCAATGGGCATCTATGCATGCTCCCTGTGGCAAGGCGATGAGCGACTGCTCCCTGGCTGTGAGTAGTCTGCCATGTTTTTCGTTGGAATAATAAAACGTGTGTAATACACTACACTTAGCCAGGCTGCTAGACCATTGAGGATGTTAATCTGTTGTCAATCTCTGCTTCTTTGCTCCTCGATCTTTTCTAATTTTCTCTTTCTCATCAGGTGGCCTATATATTCTGCTAATCTTTTCCTGATTTTGCACATGATCTTTTGTTTAGCATTTGCTGTTTATAAAAAATGTATTCATTACTTATATTTTGTGTCCACTCAGAGCA
Source organism: Lamellibrachia satsuma (assembly GCA_033239005.1). Classification (NCBI taxonomy): domain Eukaryota; kingdom Metazoa; phylum Annelida; class Polychaeta; order Sabellida; family Siboglinidae; genus Lamellibrachia; species Lamellibrachia satsuma. The sequence goes on along the minus strand of BSQZ01000007.1, from coordinate 12,480,657 downwards.
CCCTTTCAAAAACCACATTTCTGGTGTTTTCTGATTGTTTAGTCATTGACCATGCCTCTACTTTACACAGTATAAAATTAACCCGGGAAGAAACAGTATGCATTGATGACTGACCTATAAGGAATGTGGTGGAGACGACAGGCACAACACTGTCATCGTACCAGGCACCTGGCACTCTGTAGCAGTACCACGCAGCAACAAGGGCAGTGTTCTCAACTAGCATGAGACTGTAGAAGGCCAGCACTCGCCAGCGCGTGCTACCCTCCTTCAGGTTGAAGAAGCTGAAGCAGTAGATTGTTCCTACGACGCTGACGAACAGCACCCGCTCACACCAACTTGCACCAAAGTCTGTCTTCTGTAGAGTCACCCATATGGTCATCAGCAACCAGTGACCACCTACAAAGGACAATCCTGTAGATCATTATACAAGATAAAGCATCTCAAGATGGTCAGATGTCTACATAAATTATAATGTCAATGCAGCTTTCTGGCTTTTTCAGATTCTTTCTGTATAAATTGCTTGGCTGAATTTCTGTACAAATAAACATCACAATATATGCTAGACAAGTGAGGCCTTTATCTGAAGTGTTTTATACCCATTTTGTGCATTTCAAGATAAATCATGTTTTTTGTTGAAAGAGACTGATTGGAATTATTATTTCATCAGTCAGTAACATAGTTATAACACATTTTGTCTCGAAACTCTTTCCTCCGCCACTATCAACTTTATGGCAGCACAATACCACTGGTAACTCAATTTGTGGTTTTTATGTTTAACATGTTTTGTGGATGAATATATATATATATATATATATATATATATATATATATATATATATATATATATATATATATATATGAGCACTTACTACACAAGAAATAGAGGGAGACTGCCACTGGCAGGTGGAGCAGATACTTACCTAAACAGAGGAGGATCCAAGCTGAGAATGTGGCCGTGAAGGCGACAATGGCGATGACACGAGAAGCTACGACAGTGACGTGCCAGACAGTCTGCAGTAGCAGGCCGGGCCAGTACACGTGGTAGTCATCACAGTAGGCATGCCGTAGAGCATGACTGTAGGCAACCACAGCCCACCCCATCGCAATGAGAGACACGCATGCTGATGTTGCTATAACACACCAGCCAACTGTCGTCATATACATTTTCAAAATTATGGCAGCTGATTACATTCAACACTCAAACTTATTCAGCTGTCATAATTTTGATAACATTGATTTCATAATAGGGAATTCTTCTTCCATATTGAGTAAATCAGTGTTTTATTTATACCATTAAGCAGTATAACATTTCTCAAAGATCATGGTATCTTACTGTTCCATTCATATATAAAATAATGTTACTCTGATAGGTTGTTTAATTACCACGAATGTACTTAATTATCTGGCTGGAAACAAAAATTACCATGTCTCCATGCCCACAACATGAATAATAACACTGAATGTGTTATTATGGTTATAATAATAATTTGGTATACAAATAGGCATATTATAGGAGAAACTGTGGGACGTACATGGTACAGCTACTATGATAAGCTAGAATATAAACCTGTGAGCCAGCCAGCCGTCTGAGTGCACATGATGATGTAGAGTTGCAGCGTGAGTTGAGGGGCCGACTCAAGGAACGCCTCAAACAGTCGCAGGATACACAGGTCATTCTGCTGGTAGAAGTAGTTGTCAATGTTCTCGGTTGTCTTGCTGTAGTGAGCCTGCATTCCAGCCACCAGCACCAGCAGATACCTGCAGCCAGACATGTCAAACTTAGATTTCTGGAAGTTAACCTTGCTGACGTACTTGAGTCGATGATTGTTCATCACGATAGGTTGCTGTGTCAGGTTGTTGTTTGTTAATACTTTTGTCTTTCTTGCATTGACTGAGAGACCAATGGAACTGGCTTGTTGTTCTAAGTTGCTTGTTTTCCTCTGTACCTGGTCACGAGTATGAGAAGGCAGAGCGAGGTCATCTGCATATATTAGATCTTCAAATGAAGAGCAAAGGTTCCATCTGATGCCAGTCCGCTGTTGGTTGATCGTGTTTTTTGTTGTTCAATCGATGGCTATGGGAGTATGGTGAATAGAAACGATGACATGACACATGCTTGTCAGATGCCGGATTTCACAGTTAATTTGGTTGTTGAATTTCCGACACTACAGGAGAAGTTCCTGTAGAAGATCTGGATGAGTTTCACCAGCTTTTCTGGAATTAAGGATTAGTGCCTCAGGATTTTCCAAAGGCTCTCCCTGTGCACATTGTCGAATGCTTTTTAAAATCTACGAAGTTGACATAGATTTTTTCTTTGCCATTCATTGCATTGCTCTAGAATGTTCCGTAAAGTGAAGATGTGTCCATCTGGACTCACTAATCTCAAGGATGTGTAACTTGTATGATTTCATCTCATTTATGATTTGTGCTGTTTCTGCAGTATCGAGCATTGTTCTGACATTCCAGGCCCCAATCTGGAGTTTGGTTTTTGCATCCAGTAGGCTTGTCTTCATGCTACTAGCTTCCTTATGGCTTTCACTAGTATCGGTCATACCGGCTCCTTTGTCCTTGGTAGCTGGGGTCTGTCGAGTTTCTTTTGCAAGTTTCTGTAAGTCTTTTTTTTTTACAAGATAGGGTTGTTAACCCTATGCTCAACTCCAACCTGGAGGGCAGTTTAGGCTGACCTCTACCCATTAATCAATCCGGTTTGTGTGACCCTACTGGGAGTACAAGACTCCCACTGGCATAGCTGGCAGTGTCATGGTGGCACGCAAACTACCCCAGTGTAGTGCTGTATCATTGGTGTTGTAAATCAACCGGTCAGCACTTCAGGTCACTCAACATCCTACACATATGCAAAGTCGCTCATTGTGTCGTTAGATACCAGGTAGACCCTGCGGGCCACCTAGCATAAATGTTGAGTTCGGGTCGATGCCTACGACATAACATTATTACAATGAGAACCATTCAGGAAAATGGAGAGACATTGAAAGCACTTTGTTTACAATATTTTATGATGTAATATTCTTATTCTCAAATCAATGATTGGCAGTGTTGCCCACATTCTACATGCAGAGATCCTAGCATCTAAATCACAACTTGGAATCAGACAGAGATGACTGTTTCCCATGCACTGCGAGTTTCTTGCTGCAAACCTTTCAATGGGCTGCAGCAGGAAGACATGGATAAACCAGTGTTGACAGCCAGTGGGCTTGCCGTCTCTTGAGTACCACTGACTACTGAAGAGCTGGATGACGATGGATGACACAACGATGCAGCTGAGTGCCAGGCCACCAAATATGTACTCGCCATCTTCAATGTACTTCGCCCCAACAAGGATATCTGCAAAGAAATTTCATATCATATGTGTATGTTATTATTTTGATAACCTTATATACATTATGATACCTTATGACGATTCTGATCGCAGGATCCAGTTGATTCCTCTATGATCAGATCTTCAGAATCAAATAATATTATTTTTATATCATAATTTCCGGTTCCATTAGTTATTGTTAAAGGAGATTCATAGTCGTATATTATTGCCTGGGTAGACCAGAATTTGTCTAGTTTGTTTTTAAATGAGTTAATTTATCTAGCCTGTATTACACAGTTTGGGAGACTATTCTATGGTTCAACCACAACCACAGGAATGCATTTTTTCTTGGATTTATTTTTTGCTCTTTGGGTAAATAATTTAAGGGAGTGTCCTCTATTTTTCCTGACCTTAGTGTCACATCCTCCCATTTCAGGAGGTTTGGTGCAGATTCATTATCGTACAGTTCGTGCATTATTTTATAGACTTCTATCATGTCTCCTCTTAGCCTTCGGTATACTAATGTGGGTAGCTTCAGTAATTTTAGTCTTTCTATATATGATAAATCCCTCATACCAGGTAGTTCTTTTGTGGCCCTTCTCTGGACGTTTTCTATTGCTATTTTATGTTTTATCTTATATGGATACCATACTGCTACGGCATAATCTAGGTGAGATCTAACCATTGTCTTATATAGTGGCAAGAAAGTGTGTGTGTCTAGGAATTGGAAAGTTCTTCGGATTACTTTTGTCATTTTAGTTGCTTTATTTACCACTTGGTTTATGTGATCATCAAATGAAAATTTTTAATCGATAATTACACCTAAGTCAGTTTGCTTATCTGTGGTGGCTAGTGAATGTTTAACATTATTACTTGTCATGAAATATTCATTATCACCTATATTATTTTTTTTAATTTCCATGTGTCTACATTTTCTGGGTGAAATTTTAATAACCATTTGTCGCTCCATTGTTCTAGAATACTTAAATCTTGTTGTAGTATATCCTGGTCATTTTTATTTGTTATGGCTCTAAATATATTAATGTCATCAGCGAACAGAAATGTATTGGATTTAGTTAAATCTGGTAGGTCGTTTACGTATAGAACAAACAATAAAGGTCCTAGGACAGATCCCTGCGGTATCCCTGATGTTTCTTTATGCCAATTTGATTCTTTTCCATTTACTACTACCTTTTGTCGTCTATTTGTGATGAATGCCTCTATCCAGTTAATTAAATCATTCCTTATGTTAAAACTATTTAATTTACTTATTAGTCTCTTATGTGGCACGGTATCAAGCCTTTTGTAAATCCATATAAATAACATCTGTGTAATTACCCATACCGCTTGTTATGCTTATTGGACGGTAATTGCAAGCTAATTTCTTGTTTCCTTTTTTATATATTGCTGATATTTTGGCACCCTTCCACAACACAATTAATTATGAATTTACACATGTGGGTATGTGACTTGTCAAATGAAATATTACACTTTACTAAATTTAGCAACAATCGATCAACAAATCATTCCACATTTAACCTAACAACTAATTACAAGTTTCCTGATTTGGTTGAACTTTTTTGTTTAGAGGGAATCAATTCGAAGCCTTTCAAGTGTAGGTACCGAAAGCGAAGTCCAAGACGTTTTTGACTTTGTTTATAATTACAATAATAGTGTTTATTTCAGACAAAAGTCCATATATATATATATTTGTGTGTGTATACATATATACATACAATACAAATATATATATACATACACATGTTGTGCATTAGAAGCAGAAAGAATAGAAAATATGTGCGGTAGTGTAGTGGTTAGCACATCCGCTTTACATAGCAGAATTCTGAATCTGAGTTCAAGACCCGGACTGAGCATGGGCATGTTTGGTGTAAAAACGTGGCTCCCAACATTGGAGACTGTATATCTCTCGTTACTCGGGTGATCACGTTAATGTCTGCCATTTAATTGGGGACGTAAAGACCCATTGAGCCTTGATTGAAGACGACATGCACCCTGGCACTGCCACTGGCAGTGACCACCCTCAATGCCAGCATATAAACTAATAAAGCAAGCCAGGCCGCGGGCCTGCCTTTAAAGGTCGGCTTGGCGATAATGGTCTGAAAAAGGCTGGCTAGTTGAATGAGACATCGAAACACTATACAATTGTAGTAACCACAACATACGGACTAATCAGTTAATGGAACGTTTTCGAGTGCTGGAACTTGGAAGCAACAAGAAACAACAATATTTTTTAATACAAAACTTAAAAAAGGAACGTCATTACCTGTGACAGTATCCAGTACGTATGTTATAAGCGACACTATTACAAGAATTAAATCTGTCCCACTGAAATTCTTCCTGGTTTCGGCAAGCCATTGCTTATTATTAGTTCCTTGCTTTAATGGAGTTGAGGAAAAGTCGCACGGATCCCCAATCTTTACTACTCCTTTATTAGAAGAAGCCACCTTTTCTCCCGCTCCCATTTTGAAAGTTTGGTCACGTGACCGCCACATAACAGAAGTTTACACAGTTCTGTTATTTACATCTAAACTGTTCCGGCATCCTGGTCGTTCTCGCTCATCGCCAAGCACTAGAAACAGATGAATATCCCAGATAAATGTATGCAACTGTGCATATATGTGCGTTTGCCAGGCCAGTTTCTTTTATTTCATTTGAAGGACGTTTCAAAAGTACAAGTTATGTGTTAAAAAGAGGCACTTCGTCTTGTCTGTAGGCTTACGTAGCATTTGGATTACAGTTGGGCATGTATGAAGATTCAATTTATTTGTAGGTTGTTCTTCGAGAAACGGAATTAACTGTTTAACACAAACACAACGTTGCACAAGTAATTATACGTAGACCCGACATATTGCATCTTCTAGTAATTTCTAAAGCCAAATCAGATATCAGATGCATATGTCGACGCAACTTCGACTTCACCGATTTTGATACAGATACTGTACGAAAACCTGTACGGCATCTAGAGACGGTGGTCCATGATATATATATATATATATATATATATATATATATATATATATATATATATATATATATATATATATATATATATATATATATATATATATATATATACTGTGTGCCTGCACAAAATGGATCGATCATACATGTGTATACGTGGACATTACACACACACACACACAGTACATGTTATGTATACGTGTGTGTGTGTGTGCGTGTGTGTGTGTGTGTATAAAATGACTAAAATGGAGCATGAGGCCAGACAAAGTCAGTATAATGATATCAGCAACTAACATAACAAATTAATAAACCAATGCCATAATATATATATATATATATATATATATATATATATATATATATATATATATATATATATATATATATATATATATATATATATATATATATATATATATATATATATATATTATGGCATTGGATTATTAATTTTTTATGTTAGTTGGTGATATCATTATACTGACTTGTCTGGCCTCATGCTCCATTTTAGTTATTTTATGTTATTGTAGTAATAAACAACATGAATTATTTTGTAAAATGTGGAAATGGCGTGAAGAAAATAATGGATAACCGAAATAATCACCAAAAATGCTATGCAAATCTAAGACAATGGTATACGCATAGATATAGTAATATTGTCTTATTAGTACTGTATATATAAGGCTTTATGTTAACAACGAAAGCAGCATGGCCACGTTCATCAGCTGATTATATTTTTTTTAGATCAATATGTTAATCCGAACCATAAATACCCATTTATGCAATTTTGTTTGGTGATAATTGTTTACCAATTTATGAGACTACGTTGGCAATGACAGTGATGCCACTGCGTTGTGAGCATTCTGGACATACTGTCAGGTTTTCTCACTAGGTGGCACCGGTTGTTCATCAAGAAAACATGGCGGAAAAGTCTGGCGGGTTGCCGCGATGTTTAAATACAAAGGTTCCTTTCTCTGGAAGAAAAGCAGCCTGCCTACCAAAAAATCCACTAAGCAGGCTCCAATATAGAGAGGTATTAAAACAAGCACAAACTAATAGTCACCAACGACTTATGCAATCGGAGACGCAATGTATTACCGAAGTGTTGGGTAAATCAGGTTTGCTCGAGTCCAGTCATGCTGATTAGGTCGAGGAAGGACGCCTTTTATTTACAAAATATATGTAATAACCTTTGGTTATATCACACTTTCTACCTGCACAAAATAATGAATTTGAACTGGTCTAACAAGATTAGTAAGAACTCTCTCGGAAAGAACCAGGCAGCTTCCATGGCAGTGCCAGTGGAGAAGAAGATGAGAAAATGGAGGTGGATTGGTCACATCATGTCTAAAGTAATTATACTCCAGACAGCCCAATTTTGGATTAACGTGCAGGAGTTTAGACCAATGGCTTTTAGTGTCTCTTCCACAGGCAAAGTGGGGTGAATGAAATTGCCCAAGGTTCGAATCGAACCACCTTCCTCCCGATCGACAGATAGGTGCTCAAAATATTAGACCACTGCTCCAACATCAAGAAAACCCCTTCCAGTATAACCAGATAATTACTTGGAACCCCCCAAGGAAAGCAGGAAGAAGAGGATGGCTAAGAAACGCCTGGTGGTGGGATTGTGAGGCGAACATTAAAACGATGGGTTACACCTGGAATTAACTCGTGAAGATGGCACAAAACAGGATCCAGTGCAGAACGTTTGTTGATGGCTTATGCCTATGCTCCCAATGAGCAAAACCTATGCTCCCAATGAGTAAAAAATATCACACTTCCTGGATCAACCTATTTTGTTAGATGTTAAGAATTTGCCTATAAACGCATGGACTTTTATGGTTTTTGTCTTCCAAATAAACGATTGACCATAAATGAATGCGATATAATGATATTACTGCACTAGCAGTTAATTATATAATTAATAACTTGACACCATACGATGCTTCATTTTGTATGTGACTGTTTAGAGTATTTGTAATGGCTTTGAATACTGTTGAGTGTTGATATATATATATATATATATATATATATATATATATATATATATATATATATATATATAATCCATACTTGCCAAACAAAAGATTGAAATAAAATACTGCATCCTCTATTAGCTTCTAAAGTTTTTTGAGTTATTCGTTCAGTAGCTTCACTTGATGTTCCAGTTTGGAGGTTTGCATCGACTCCACAAACAAAGTGTGCGTTCACAGATCTTCCTCAAGCTGCCTGGTCGGCTTGGGTTTTCCCTGAATTGTTTGGTGGATGAGTCAATTCTCTATGATGGGTGAGACATCTGGCTGTATTAAGCAGTTCAGTCCAGCATTGTGCATACTTGCAGAGCTTGACATGATTAAGCCGTTTGGTCGTTTAACCTCATTGACCAACAGGTTTTACTTGCCTGGCCAGATTTTTGACTTGCCTTGTAAACCTGGACTAAATTAAGCACTTGCACACATTGTATTGTTCATGCATTTTGTTGACACACACGTGTGTGCATGTAGCTAACATTTCTACATAACTCTAAGCCTACTGAAACTATCAATTCAAAACACACATAGAATAGCTGCACCAGCTGCCTTAATGAATTACCGGTTTTTGTTAAAATAGTGCTGATTTTTACATTTTTAATGAATCCACTTGATATCAGATGTAACATACTTAAAACTATTGATAAGTGTAGTTAGCATACTGCTACCTTGTGAACTAATTCGCATTAGTAGTTTTGTCAGCGGTATGTCCGGTACAGTTATCCCCGGTCTCCCCATTTGAAATGTGAATGACCATTTTGGAAGAAACTAGCTATTTTGCCTGCTATAATAATAATAATAATAATAAACGTCTATGGTGCCTGTATCTTCAGGAACCCAAGCTCAGAGGCACAACAAAACATAATCATTATGTATAATCATGAACATGGACACACAAAAGTCTTCAGTTGGTCGGCTGTACAGTTGTTTTTATTTTCAGTTCTGTTTTCCTGGGATTCACAAAGAATGGTCAGTTTGTGCTGTCATATACTCTAAATGTAGAGGCAGATGAACACACAGCATACCCTATCTATGCCTACAGGCTGCAGTGGTGGCATTTTGTGCCCTACAAAAAACTCAGGAAGGTGAGTGGGGAACAGTGGCAGTCAATTAAAACCGTTGGTAACTTTTATTACAGTAGCACCTTCCTGGAACATAATTCTATTAACATATCCAGCATATATCTTGTATATCTAGTATCTATGTTGAATCCAGAAAAGAAATCAGAAAAAGGCTCCACCGAACAAGACCTCTACAGACCAAACACCAAAAACTTAAAAAATTATGTTCAAAGTTCATAGAAATGTTGAGTACTGTTTGGAGATAAATGGTTCGTGTTGACCAAATATGAACAATCCTAGCACGTTTACGCAGCATCAAGAGATTGGCTGCTATATTGGGTAGATTGCTTTAGGGAACTGTGCCTTTATTTTGTCCTATTTGTTTGACATGTGTGTTTCAGGTGGCTCAGGTGAAGTTGTTTGGTGAGGAGGACATCCAGCAGGAGTTGTTTCTGTCACTCTGTGAGTGGCCAACGGACGACACACGGGTGCTCATCCACGGATACTGGTACGCCTCATCGCTACGCATCATGGGGGCCAATGTCGTTAACACTTCTTTTCTTCGTCCTGTCTTCTTGGTGCTATGTCACTAAAGATCCTGTGGCTCTGTGGTTAAAACATGGGACTCTCAATCGAGAGAATCCAGGTTCGAATCATCGTGCTGCCGTTTCGAAGCTTGAACAATTTCATTCACTTCATGTTTCTTCAGTTGCCTCAGCTATATAAATGAGTAGCTGGCTACAGACAGTGGTGGATATGTGAACGAATATAGTCTTCGCGCAGTAATTTTCACAAGTTACGTTATATATCGATCAAAGTCAGTTCTTTTGATGATTTTAGCAAAAGTATGCATTATTTTATTAAACTGGTTTTGCATATTAAACTGTTCACACCCAACAGATTTGATTCCACTTGATTCATAATGGGCTACATCAGTTGAGGATGGAGTTTTAATGATGTGATACATGTAGTTGTTATTGTATCACTAACTGTCTGTACATCAGAGTGTGTCGTGTGTTTTCAGTGCTGCCCAACACAATGAAGAGAAGCGGCAGTGTTTCGTCACCATCACAGCAGTACCCCCTGTTGGACCGTGCGAGGACTGCAGTCAGATGGCCATCCTGCAGGCACAGACAGGTACAGGAAACAGAAAACTTTAAACCCCAATTTCTCAATACTTGAATTATTGGGGTGGCTCACAGTCACTCATAACATCACACGCAATTGATTTACAATAACAACATTGGTACCAATATAAAGATGTTGTTTGTGTTGCAGCCAGCTACAGTGGTTCCTATGACATGACTGTTGTTTGTGTTGCAGCCAGCAATGGCGGTTCCTATGACATGATTGTTGTTTGTGTTGCAGCCAGCAATGGCGGTTCCTATGACATGACTGTTGTTTGCGTCGAAGCCAGCTATGGTGGTTCCTATGACATGACTGTTGTTTGTGTTGTATCCAGCTATGGTGGTACCTATGACATGTTGTTTGTGTTGTAGCCAGGTTTGGTGGTACCTATGACATGTTGTTTGTGTTGCAGCCAGCTACGGTGGTTCCTATGACATGGCCGTGCGCTGCCTCACCCACGGGTTCACCATGCACAGCAAGTACGAGCTTGCCCCACCTTACCCTGTATTTGCACCCAAAGTCTTTCTCAAGTTGGATGGAGTTGTGATACTGAACACAGGAGACTCGCTGATAGCCCTGAGTTCAAACATTGAGGACAACCACGGTGGGTTTGGTTTTGCTCTCTACTCTCCTCGGGTTGGCTGCAGCTCTTCCAGCATCAGTACAGCTGATGCCAGTGATGACGTGACCAGCTCCGACATGCACTCGGAGCCACTCCCGCTGGAGGAACTTGACAACAACCCTGATGTAATACTGGGCCACTGGATTGCCAGTCCGACATGTTCCAACATGCACATGGCACGCACCACCACCAGTGCAGGCAACACCACACCAGTGCTGCCGCGCTGCTCCACTGGTGCCACTGCAGAGACTCGCATGGCCGGGATACGCGAAAGACGTCCATCATTCGGCAAAGAAAACATTCTGAATAATAACAGTAAGCATCTGGGTAGTCCCCCGGTGACGGAGTCTGCGTCCGCCAGTGGCAGTGCCAAACATAATCGTGCGCTTGATGTGTACAACTTCGAAGGCAGCACACCAAAGAAGGAGGACGAATCTAGCGAGTACTTTGAGTGTGCCAGTGTCGCGCCGTCAAGCAGCGTGCGTGCCACTCTCTCGTTCCACGAGGGGGCACGCATGCACGTCACGTCTGAAGAGATCTGCCTCTTCCAGAACGAGAGCTTGGATTCGCAGCCGCTGGACGCGCTAGACAAGGCAGGCCTGTTTGAGAAACCCACCCCGATACTTCGCATGCAGCCGAGAGACCTCAGCTCTTCAGCCAACTTCGCGGCGAACACGTCTAAGCCATTCACCAATCTGTCGTTGATGACTGGCGATACGTTTGGTCTTGGCAAGGCATTGTGTATCTCGCCTGGCTATGGCAAGATGGAACAGTGCGGCAGCAGTACATGTAGCTCATGTGTCAGTTCTCCCATCATCCTGCAGAGCGACTCCCAGTGCTTCACGTATTCCGTGCGTCGCTTCATGGAGAGCTACGGACCGCCAAGGCCAGACTCACCTATTGATATTGAGGGTAAGGCCAGATTCATCTATTGATATAGAAGGTAACACCTGACTCACCTATTGATATTGAGGGTAAGGCCAGATTCACCTATTGATATAGAAGGTAACACCTGACTCACCTATTGATATTGAAGGTAAGGTCTGACTCACCTATTGATATAGAAGGTAAGGTCTGACTCACCTATTGATATAGAAGGTAACGCCTGACTCACCTATTGATATTGAAGGTAACGTCTGACTCACCTATAGATCTAGAAGATAAGGTCTGACTCACCTATTGATATAGAAGGAAAGGTCTGACTCACCTATTGATATTGAAGGTAAGGCCAGGCTCATCTATTGACATTGAAATTAAGACTTGACTCACCTATTGATATTGTAGGTAGTTTGACTCTCCTATTGATATTATAGGTAAGGCCAGACTCATCTTTTGATATCTTAGTAATATATCTTTCTGTTATTTTTACAGTGGGTGTTGTGTGTACTTTTAGATGACTTGAACCTGGCCTATCACAGTGTACTACCAATTGAGGTCCATGGTGCCAATTACACCTCCATGCGACTACAGACGAAGCAGTTCCCCACCCCACACACAGTACGTATCATACAATATCACTATTAATATTTACATAATGTGTATGCATATAGTTTTAGCAAATGGATATTTTTTACCTGTACTTTTATTCAATCACATGATTGCAAGATAATTATTACATTAATGTGACCAGCATTAGGCAATTTTGTTTCTCTCAGGCAACATTTTCTTGTTTTTGTAAATGCACACAATGTGCCGTTTGATCTTGTACATTTTAAGTAAATTTATTGAAGCAGGGTTTCTATGTATGTTGCACGCAGAGTTAGTTGTTGCGATTCCGACCAATCATTACTCTTTCATCATCAGCCCTGCGTGGTCGTCAAGCAACTTACCCTTGATATAGAGCACTACTTGGGAGAGAGTGTGAGAACTACAGCGGAGTGGGGCCACAGATACATTGCATTCACAGATTATGATGTCCAGATAGTGGAGGTCTGTACAGTTTCATGTCTACATCATATGACCAGATAGGGTCAGTGACATTATATCAATTCCAATTACACGGCAATTACAAATACCAATTCCACCTCAAAAATACCAATTCCAATTATGATTAAAAAATAAAATTTTAAATTCAATACCAAAAAAAGTATGTGAAGGCATACTCAACGGCAAACACTAGCATTAATTTTAGAGCAGCTTTATTTAATTTCTACATATTATGGTACATGGCACCTAATGGCAAGCAAATATGCCACAAAATATTATATTTTATTGATTATTTGTAACGAATAATTTGAGTTAAAAAGTTACATGATGTGCTTGGAAGAGTAATTGAAAATACCAATTACATTTTCACCAATTCCGATTACTTTTAAAAATAAAATACCAATTACCATTCGAGGATTGGAATTGGCATTTCAATTCTCATTACAATGTAGCGTGCCAGGGGGTGAAGTGTAAAGCGCCAAGTCCCAACGACTGGATGCCACGCTATATAAGAATGCACTATTACCTATTTTACTGAGAGTGATGCTGTGGTTGTTGCCAGGTGTGTCCAGACACATCGGAAGTAATCGCTCTCGTATACGTCCTCATCCGAGCCCGGCCACCTAAAGACAAACATGTCCACGGCATGAGGTATGTAGGCATGAAGTCTAAATACTGCATGTAACACTGAGTAACATTCATTCAATATCACTACAATAATTTTATTATCCACTACATATCTGCTATGACATGCTAGCTCATTTGTGCAACTTTTTGTATATAGTTTTTTTGTGAAATCATCAGACAAACTATTAAATTATTTAATGCTTGATCCAGCATTTATTGAAGTGAAAACGGAAACGCTGCAAACTGTTTTCGCCTTTCATGAAATTTTATAACTTTGTCATGTGATCGGCAAGAGGATGGAAGTCACTTTTTATTAAACTATTCACACACAACATATTAGGACATCAACGAACCGGATAAATCAGTTGACGATGGAGTTTTAAAAGAACCAGACAAGGCAATGTTTTCACAGAATCCAAAGTGAAACTTATGCAGAAAATAGTTCTGTGTACATGTCATTATGATATAAGCAAAAATATAAGTAGAAGAGTTATGGCGAAAACAAAATGAAACAATTGTGATCAGTCAAATCTTGGATGGGTCCATACACAAGCCATGAATGTAATAAAAACAAAAAATATATTTACAGAGGCATGCACTAGGTGCTACCCATAATCCACACATGAATGTGCTGATGTGTATTTTTTGTATAGGTCACTGCCAAAGCTGTACGAGAGTGGCTTTAAACTGGTGTGGAACCTTAAAACAGGTTAGTGAAACCAATGTCTTGTGATATGAAGATGCTGCCCAGTTGAGTTAGTTGGCTCTCTGTGGGGAGTAATAGCTTGGTCGTTTGAACGCTGGACTGTCGATAGCAAGGACCAGGGTTTGAGACCACCTACTGCCATTTCGAAGCTTCGCCAACTTCATTCACCCCGCTTTGTCTGGGTCTTTTGGTAGAGACACTAAACATAGGATCCCTTCCACCTGCTGTCTATGCCAGGGGAAATAGAAGTCTAAGAGTAGTTAGTATTTCTAACTCACCGGTTCTTGCTCCCTCCCTCCTTTCTGATGGTAGGGAGCGGCGACTGGAGCTGCTTCCCAGTCAGGTGTGTGGCACAAGGCACCGAGCAAGCAGTGTGTATGACAGCAATGCCATGGTTGACTGCCTAAATATATGGTTGTTTACCTTTCTACATTTCTAATATCCACTTGCTGACATTTCAGTCATCCCAGGCGTCTCTGGTTTCAGGCATGTATACAACGTTGGACATTGAAGACCTGGTTGAGGTGAACCAGGCCGAGCTACTGAGGAAGCAGTGGCACCCGGGACATCGCATCTTTGAGGCTCTACAGCGGCGCTTCGCAGTCCCACAGTCCTACTCGCAGAGCGTCCATGTCCTCACCAACGAACCTGTCTTCAGGGGTAACTTGTTATTAATCATTGCTCATTGAAGTAAAACCACCACAAAAAAACAGTGTTTGTGTCCATCGTTGAATTGTGCATACATTGCCTGTGTTTTCATTCAACACATAGAGCTAGTTGATGCACCAACAATATTGCTAGTTTGCGCCTGCAAGCTGTTATTATAAGTAAACTAGTAGTTTACCGGTAATCATCGTAAAAAACTTATTCATCATATGTTATCTGTCTGGACGTTTGACGTAGATTACATTACTCAGAACAATAGGAGTTTGTAGTGATATAGAATTGTTTGCAATGCTGTGTGTGTTTTCTAAGTGTCCACATAAGTTCCTTCGTATGGTACAAACGCTTCGTGAAACCGGTAGTTGTACATGACTTTTGGGGCATAATATAAGTTGTCATTGTCATTGCCCTAAAAAATGTTACTGGGTCATAAACTCTATGTTTCTTTTCATAAGTGCAATGCTAGGTAACTCATCTAGTAAATATATAACGCAGTAAACCGACACCTGTGCATGCATACAGGTGTACCAGCCATCAACTGAACTTGCATACTGATGATTGATGTTGGAATAAGAACAAGTTGAGCTTGAACAGTTTTAATATATCGGACGGGTCATTGTTGTAGGTCAGTCACTCAAGATGCTGCTAGATCGTCACCACTACGTTGCAATCCTGCTGTGATGATTGGTGACCTTGACAGTGCAGTGACCTTGACAGTGCCAGTGTTTGTGCTTTGAAGCAAGCACGTTGTGATTAGGGCTAACGTTACCAAATGAATGTGATGGACGAGCGCCAGTATCAATTCTGATTTCTTTAGCAAACGTCATCGTTATGCCTTCCTTAATTAGATTTAATCCAAATTACAAAGATAATTCAGTAAATTTTTTTATTAAAGGGTAACACTTCTGATTTGTCTACAGGGCACAAATAATCTTGGGTTCGTGGACATGATAATTTACTGACAATTACATTTTCTTAATAATATGTTGACACATTTTATGTGCAACATTCCATGTATGTGAGCTATGCTATTGTTGACGCATTCATGTGTCACATTCCACATTGTATTGACCAGTATTTTTGTTGTTGTTACATACATTTGCCACACTTGTAATTGAATATGCACTTTACATTCATTTGCTGTGATCTTATGGAATGTTCTTGAAATAACCAGATGCCACTGAAGTCTGTTTCATGCATTGTAAAATCAATCACGACTGTCAATATTGTGCTTCTGTTGATTTCTAATTACTTGTTGGTTAATGGTTTATATTTTGTGGCGGTGGATGTTATAAGTAGGTTACTCTCAGTGTCAGTCAGAAATTACTACTAGTCTGTTTGACGATTTGAGTATTATTTAAATAATTAAACATCAAAAGACGTTAGTATAATTAGGTCATTTAGTTTATGTATCATTTAAAAGTTGTATGTATAAATGTGTCAACGGAAGTGACTTGCATGACCTGTTCACTGGTTTCATTATTTTTAACAATTGTATTTTTGATGTGGGGATTAGATATCATGTGTAGTTGATCACATTTTAAAGGTGTGAGAATTCAATGAAACTGACTATTTCTCACAGCGAAAAAAGAAGTTAATAAACCAGGGTTGTCTTGCAACTAGATAAGCCTTATGTTGGCAACATTGATTGTCAAATAGCTGTGTTGGCAACAGTTAGGAAAGAAGTGATGTGTCAAACATGAGAAGAACAAGATCTGTTGTGTCGTATCAGTCTCTGAGGATGTCACATATTTTCGGAATTATGAGAAAGACGGGATTGATTAGGCATTATCCCAAAGCATTGATGTAAAACGCTACATGAAATAAAGGTTGGTCCTTACATTAGCGGGAGGCTGCTGTGCTTGTTTATACCCTTGTGCAGTACAATAGAATATCACTATAAATATAAATCAATAAAGATTAGAACACATACATACTCAGTCTGATGTGCTTGTATAATGTATTCAAAGTATTGATCCCTCAGACCCCCTTCCCCCGCTACATAAAAATTTTAATTACTTTGACCTGTGTACAACTTCATATTATTATACCTGCTTGTGCCTGAAGCCTGCACACGTACAAACTGGAAAATATAGTTACAATACATCGATGTGCAATGCTAAATGAAACAGGTGCTGCCCCCACCCCATATGAAAATTCTACACAATTTCATGTGGTGTCTTACATCAATGTTTTGAGCTCATCCCTCCAAAAAAAATTGCTCTGAATGTCCATCTGTAATGGAGGCATTATTCTGAAAGTGACTAGTGAGAAGAGAGCGTGAACTGTATGAAAACTATCAGTTAATTCATTCTGCTATTTCTGGAGCCAAGTACTCTAGTCTCCTTACCTGGGTCTTCACGATTATTATTTATTGCAACTCGCCAGCGATAAACCGTAGATGTGTTCCTTCCTGTGTTGGTCTTGTGAATACTACTGCTTGGCACTGGATCTAAAATGTTCGTAGTCTGGGGTAATTTTTATGCGATTTTATTTTGATACAGATTAGATTTATATAAATGGCATTTGTTGGGAAGCCCACTTTGCAGATTTAAAAGAATTAGGAGGAAAGAGATTCTCCTGTAAATACAATTAAGGAAATTATGAGTGTTGTCGGAGGGGGGGGAGGTCATTTTATTTGAAAAATTAAAGTCTCAAGTATGCCATTTTATGAATTAGCTACTTTTTATAGAAAATGTTGCAAAAAGAAGATTTGAAAAATGACAAGCAGGGTGTTACAAATTTGACAAAAAAGATCTTCCCAAAGCTGGAGACTTGTCACCTTTGACTTTAATCATATCGTTTTGGAAACTCCATTTCAGCTGTTTGTACTGGCCAATAACATATGCCCATTTCTCTTAATTCACTTCTTGTAACTATTCTATGTAACTATACTATGTAACTAATACTACATAAATTTTATTGTTACAGAAGTCTGATGACTGCCCACAATTCAAACCAAAAAGTTATTTCATTGGTATTGGTTATTACTTGGTATACATTATTTATCACGTGTGTTATGTAGCAGGTCCTTGATCAAATGCCATGCCATGTCACGCCACGTACGTACACATTAGCATGTGTGCATGAGGAGAACAATCGAGACATCTCACACATTTATTGACTACAGCAATGTATAGCAGAATTACATGCAACTTCATTTTGTCAATCCATAGCTTCTTAGTGCATTGTTTATGTTACTATAAGAGCTGAATGAAGTGCCACACTTTGAACTAATACAGGGCTGTCTAACGTGCCACCTTATGATGACATTGCTATAAAGCTGACTGAAGTGATTTTAAAAACATGTTCTTTTTCAAAAGATAACAGTATAGTTTCCAGCACTTATTTCTGAAAAGACTTGGAATATAAAGGTTAAAGTCAATACAGTTTACAGTATTTAAAAACTCCATACAACATTTTTGTAATCTATTACTGATATTGACTTAATCCAATAGGCCATAGTGACAACTTATCAAATATTAAAATTTACTATAACATATTTCATCTGTACTGTAGGTTTTGACCCACATCAATATGAGGCAGACTTACAGTACAGTAATCAATACAGTAAACCATGTAAAATTATAAATCAATATTGACAATGTCTTTAACCTTTATTTAATTTTCTAAATGGTTTGATTAATTTCTGCAATGTATTGTATAGCCACTTGACTGATGAAATGGTTGCACTAGTTAAAAGGATTGAATGATATGTATAATTACACTATCAGAGTTGGTGTAACCTGCACCAATATGTTTATTATGACAACATTTAATTCCTCTTATTTATAAGCAAGTGCATGCATACAAAGGTAAGTTCTCAAATAACACTGTATCCAGTCCTTGTGACTGTTCAAAGCACCGATAGCCCTGTTCATTCAAGCACCAACTCGACTTCTCTGGGAATCATTCAGCTATGCTACAATTACTGTGCAAAGACTGCTCATTCGTTGTGATTTATATACACCACTGTCTGTAGCCAGGTACTCATTTAAACAGCTGAGTGGACTGAAGCAATGTGGGGTGAACGAAACTGAGGCAATGTGGGGTGAACGAAACTGAGGCAATGTGGGGTGAACGAAACTGAGGCAATGTGGGGTGAACGAAACTGAGGCAATGTGGGGTGAACGAAACTGAGGCAATGTGGGGTGAACGAAACTGAGGCAATGTGGGGTGAACGAAACTGAGGCAATGTGGGGTGAACGAAACTGAGGCAATGTGGGGTGAACGAAACTGAGGCAATGTGGGGTGAACGAAACTGAGGCAATGTGGGGTGAACGAAACTGAGGCAATGTGGGGTGAAACGAAACTGAGGCAATGTGGGGTGAACGAAACTGAGGCAATGTGGGGTGAACGAAACTGAGACAATGTGGGGTGAACGAAACTGAGGCAATGTGGGGTGAACGAAACTGAGGCAATGTGGGGTGAACGAAACTGAGGCAATGTGGGGTGAACGAAACTGAGGCAATGTGGGGTGAACGAAACTGAGGCAATGTGGGGTGAACGAAACTGAGGCAATGTGGGGTGAACGAAACTGAGGCAATGTGGGGTGAACGAAACTGAGGCAATGTGGGGTGAACGAAACTGAGGCAATGTGGGGTGAACGAAACTGAGGCAATGTGGGGTGAACGAAACTGAGGCAATGTGGGGTGAACGAAACTGAGGCAATGTGGGGTGAACGAAACTGAGGCAATGTGGGGTGAACGAAACTGAGGCAATGTGGGGTGAACGAAACTGAGGCAATGTGGGGTGAACGAAACTGAGGCAATGTGGGGTGAACGAAACTGAGGCA
Source organism: Lamellibrachia satsuma (assembly GCA_033239005.1). NCBI lineage: Eukaryota > Metazoa > Annelida > Polychaeta > Sabellida > Siboglinidae > Lamellibrachia > Lamellibrachia satsuma. Next base: position 12,460,801 of record BSQZ01000007.1, on the reverse strand, counting down.
ATGGGGGGGTGAACGAAACTGAGGCAATGTGGGGTGAACGAAACTGAGGCAATGTGGGGTGAACGAAAGTGAGGCAATGTGGGGTGAACGAAACTGAGGCAATGTGGGGTGAACGAAACTGCCCAAGCTTTGAAATGGCAGCAGGATGAGCAAATTCTGGTCGTCTCGAATAAGTCTGATGCTTTAACCACAACGCTACTGTGCCCCAGTATTGGCATTCACCATTGGCATTCACACAGAGACAAGTTTAAGGTAACTTACAAAGTAAACACCGGCATCCTGGCTTCACCAACAGCTCACCTAATACGACACCAATACATCACTCCCTGGTAGATACCCACTATATTTTTGTATGTTAAATCTTTGGCCAGCATAGCCACATATACAGCTGATTGCCAATCAAATAGATTATATAGAAACTGGAACAAGCAGGGACTTGGCGATATTGTTCCATGTATCTGATGTTCCTCATATCCACCCAGAGGCCATTTATTGTAAAGCGGTAGCAGGGCAGAACAGGGATTTTAAAGTTATTCCTTTTAATAATGTGTGGTCTTATATCTCGACTTCCCCTGGCATAGACACCAGGTAGAAGGGACCAAGAGGTTGTCTGTTCTGGAAAAACGGGTAATGTGAGGTGAGAAAAATTGCCCAAGTTTTTAAATGGAAGTAGGTGGAGTAGAGCCACGGTCCTCTTGATTGACAGTCCGGCGGTCTACTGTTGAGTTACTGCACCCCACTTTTAAAAGGTTGGTCCTTACATTAGCGGGAGGCTGCTGTACTTGTTTATACTCTTCTACAGTACCACAGAATATCAATATAAATCAATAAAGATTAAAACACATACAAACTCAGTCTGATGTGCTTGTGTAATGCATTCAAAGTGTTGGTGATGCAAGACTGTTTCCCAATTAACAACATATTCTGTGCATCTATGTTTTGAAACATTGAAGCAAACTACATTTGCTGAACACAACCCGCCCAAATGTAAGCAAGAGAAATTTCATAATGCATCTCAACAAGATAACTGTGACAAAGTTCAGGTGAATCTACCAGAGGTGATAACAATGCTACCAATTAGTTCCCAAGGACAACAATCAGACTCTCTGTGCCATATCTCAGCACCCATAATTATGTGTTTGACATTACATCCAGGTGCTAAAAATTAATATACAACATAACATCATAGATTAAAAAGCAATCTTAACCAATATTTATAAAACACATTTTCAAGCTCACAGAAAATGGCCTTATATATGCTTTTTACATGCTGCAAGCGAAATACGTGCAATTATCCCTGATTTTTATACTGCATACTACATATATTCCCATTTATCTGTATAAAACAGTCATTAAATATTTATACTGGTGCATAACACAACTTTATATCATGATGCTATATACTTTCTTGATATTCACATAACTATCATCTGCACCTTCATTATATATTGCTACACGGTAATCCAATATGGATGTACCGACTAGCAATTGGTCATACCAAAAATGGCAGTACAGCATTACTGTAGATTGGATGCCTGATAAAACTGAAGACATTGTTGTTACGGTCACTTCACTGCCATTTCAATCATATCAGTTGGTCAACAATTTAATAACATTATTTTGGGCATGCAACATGTGTAGGGTAGATTAATGAGTAGTGGTTATGCACGTTGGTTGTGTTACATGTGCTGTGTAGATTCACAAAGAGTGGGCAGGTGTAGACACGTTGGCAATGTTTCTGCAGCTTACAGTCACGACAACTTCATGTATTATTCAAGTTCGTTATTCGCAGTGTCTCTCATTGAGTTTATGTTTGCGAACTTTTCTGTCTTCAGTATAGCAGGAATCGAGTTCTCCCAGGCTTCGAGGCACTGCAACAAGACACAGCTTCATGAGATGTAAAATAATATGACAATGCTTACACAAATTTATCCCGTGGTGTATCCAGGATCTCACAAAGGGAGGCCATGTACCATATAGCGGCACAACAGAAAAATACAGTAAAAAAAACCTGTAAATATGCCATTTATCAGGCTTCTTCATTTATGGAGTATTTTATGTACAAAATTTTGTTTTGCCCAGCTAGCTGTCTATGTAGAAAAAAGATATTTTTTGTAAACTGACAGGCATACCATGTGGTGTATACAAAGCTGTCAACAGAAGATGTTCTCACCTTCTGGTAATATGTGATCTGCCGGTCAGCCATCTGAACAAACAGCTGTCTGAAATCTGACCGTTTCTGTTTGTGCCATCTCTCCATGTCAGAGATCAAGTCTGAGTCACAGCACACCATCTTGTCTTGTAGCACCTCCACCTGTCGACTCAACTGAAACATGACACACCATCTTGTCTTGTAGCACCTCCACCTACCGATCAGTTGAAACATAACACACCATCTTGTCTTTTAGCACCTGTTGACTCAACTGAAACATGACACCATCTTGTCTTGTAGCACCTCCACCTGTCAAATAACCTGAAACATGACACACCATCTTGTCTTGTAGCACCTCCACCTGTCGACTCAACTGAAACATAACACACCATCTTGTCTTTTAGCACCTGTTGACTCAACTGAAACATGACACACCATCTTGTCTTGTAGCACCTCCACCTGTCGACTCAACTGAAACATAACACACCATCTTGTCTTTTAGCACCTGTTGACTCAACTGAACCATGACACACCATCTTGTCTTGTAGCACCTCCACCTGTCGACTCAACTGAAACATAACACACCATCTTGTCTTTTAGCACCTGTTGACTCAACTGAAACATGACACACCATCTTGTCTTGTAGCACCTCCACCTACCGATTAGTTGAAACATAACACACCATCTTGTCTTTTAGCACCTGTTGACTCAACTGAAACATGACACACCATCTTGTCTTGTAGCACCTCCACCTGTCAAATAACCTGAAACATGACACACCATCTTGTCTTGTAGCACCTCCACCTACCGATCAGTTGAAACATAACACACCATCTTGTCTTTTAGCACCTGTTGACTCAACTGAAACATGACACACCATCTTGTCTTGTAGCACCTCCACCTGTCAAATAACCTGAAACATGACACACCATCTTGTCTTGTAGCACCTCCACCTGTCAAATAACCTGAAACACGACACACCATCTTGTCTTGTTGCACCTCCACCTGTCAACTCAACTGAAATATGACACACCATCTTGCTTGTAGCACCTCCACCTGTCAACTCAACTAAAACATGACACACCATCTTGCTTGTAGCACCTCCACCTGTCGACTCAACTGAAACATGACACACCATCTTGTCTTGTAGCACCTCCACCTGTCAACTCAACTGAAACATGACACACCATCTTGTCTTGTAGCACCTCCACCTATCAACTCAACTGAAACATGACACACCATCTTGTCTTGTAGCACCTCCACCTGTCGACTCAACTAAAACATGACACACCATCTTGTCTTGTAGCACCTCCACCTGTCAACTCAACTAAAACATGACACACCATCTTGTCTTGTAGCACCTCCACCTGTCGACTCAACTGAAACATGACACACCATCTTGTCTTGTAGCACCTCCACCTGTCGACTCAACTAAAACATGACACACCATCTTGTCTTGTAGCACCTCCACCTGTCAACTCAACTAAAACATGACACACCATCTTGCTTGTAGCACCTCCACCTGTCGGCTCAACTGAAACATGACACACCATCTTGTCTCGTTGCACCTCCACCTGTCGACTCAACTGAACCATGACACACCATCTTGTCTCGTTGCACCTCCACCTGTCAACTCAACTGAACAATGACACACCATCTTGTCTCGTTGCACCTCCACCTGTCAACTCAACTGAACCATGACACACCATCTTGTCTTGTAGCACCTCCACCTGTCGACTCAACTGAAACATAACACACCATCTTGTCTTTTAGCACCTGTTGACTCAACTGAAACATGACACACCATCTTGTCTTGTAGCACCTCCACCTGTCGACTCAACTGAAACATAACACACCATCTTGTCTTTTAGCACCTGTTGACTCAACTGAACCATGACACACCATCTTGTCTTGTAGCACCTCCACCTGTCGACTCAACTGAAACATAACACACCATCTTGTCTTTTAGCACCTGTTGACTCAACTGAAACATGACACACCATCTTGTCTTGTAGCACCTCCACCTACCGATTAGTTGAAACATAACACACCATCTTGTCTTTTAGCACCTGTTGACTCAACTGAAACATGACACACCATCTTGTCTTGTAGCATCTCCACCTGTCAAATAACCTGAAACATGACACACCATCTTGTCTTGTAGCACCTCCACCTACCGATCAGTTGAAACATAACACACCATCTTGTCTTTTAGCACCTGTTGACTCAACTGAAACATGACACACCATCTTGTCTTGTAGCACCTCCACCTGTCAAATAACCTGAAACATGACACACCATCTTGTCTTGTAGCACCTCCACCTGTCAAATAACCTGAAACACGACACACCATCTTGTCTTGTTGCACCTCCACCTGTCAACTCAACTGAAATATGACACACCATCTTGCTTGTAGCACCTCCACCTGTCAACTCAACTAAAACATGACACACCATCTTGTCTTGTAGCACCTCCACCTGTCGACTCAACTGAAACATGACACACCATCTTGTCTTGTAGCACCTCCACCTGTCAACTCAACTGAAACATGACACACCATCTTGTCTTGTAGCACCTCCACCTGTCGACTCAACTGAAACATGACACACCATCTTGTCTTGTAGCACCTCCACCTGTCGACTCAACTGAAACATGACACACCATCTTGTCTTGTAGCACCTCCACCTGTCGACTCAACTGAAACATGACACACCATCTTGTCTTGTAGCACCTCCACCTGTCGACTCAACTGAAACATGACACACCATCTTGTCTTGTAGCACCTCCACCTGTCGACTCAACTGAAACATGACACACCATCTTGTCTTGTAGCACCTCCACCTGTCAACTCAACTAAAACATGACACACCATCTTGCTTGTAGCACCTCCACCTGTCGGCTCAACTGAAACATGACACACCATCTTGTCTCGTTGCACCTCCACCTGTCGACTCAACTGAACCATGACACACCATCTTGTCTCGTTGCACCTCCACCTGTCAACTCAACTGAACAATGACACACCATCTTGTCTCGTTGCACCTCCACCTGTCAACTCAACTGAACCATGACACACCATCTTGTCTTGTAGCACCTCCACCTGTTCACTCAGTTGAAATACTACTGCCAAGTGAATGAAACAATACACAATTGGAGGACACACTATTGCAAAGTGACATAATTATACAGTAACAAACAAAGACACTAGTTTCTAGTGACTGAACCCGACTAATTGTGCCACTGTCAATAAAACAAAAACCACTGATTAAAGCACACCATGCATAAACAACGATACCATGACCACTCACATGACCACTCACATGACCACTCACATGGCTATGTAACGGGCTGCTCACAGTAGTTGACATTTACCTACAAAGTGAACAAATTCTCAGTCCCCCTCCCTGGACTAGTACTTTAAAATGTTGATAATTTTCTAGATTGATGACACAACGGTTGTCATACTACGCAAGCGACAAACCGATTTAAATTAGAATGCACACTTTGAACCATTCTCCCCTCAGTACACTTTGTACAAATAGGTAAACGTTGATGATTGTGAACGGTCTGTAAAGCTGTTGTGTAGACCAGATTGAGTTTTGACATTCAGGCAGGTCAAGTATGTCACTGTGTCAATGCTCATACAACAGTGAAACCAAAAGCTGACAATATTCATGATAACTAATAACGATTGAGTATGAACAAATGATAATTCTAACATAGATAAATAAAAATACTGTTGAAAGACACAAAAAGGAATTGATAATGATAACAATAAACACTACACATGAAAAGGCAGACCAAAACTCAGACAGATGACGGTCACACTTACAGGCAAGTGGTCAGATGTTCAAGTGGTCAGTCTGGCATGTAACCACAGAGACAGACAGAAGACTGGACATATGGTAAGACATACAGATAGATACGCATACAGACTGACAGGTCAACATGTGGTCAGACAGACAGACAAGCCGACATATGGTCAGACATACAGACTGACAGGTCGACATATGGTCAGATATACAGACAGACAGGTCAGCATATGGTCAGACAGACAGACAGGTGTACAGACTGACATGTCAACGTATGGTCAGACAGACAGGTATACAGGTTGACATATGGTCATACATACAGACATATAAACAGGTGAACACATGGTCAGAAATACAGACAGAAGTTAGGTTAGACAGACAGACAGCTGGTCTGGCAGCCAGTGAGAACAAGTACCTCATCTAACTGTTGCCGGTGTTTTTCCATCTTCTCCTGTTTCACCTGCTCAGGGTCTTTCCCAAACGCAGTGCGGAGGGAATAGGAATGCAAGGACATAGACACCTACAACAGCAGGGAGACACCACTAACATGGACACCTCATCCCAAACTACCATCACCCACAGGGACAAAGGATCATTGCCCAGGGCTGCCCATAGGAACAGAGGATCATTGCCCAGAGGTAACAGCACCGGCAGGGACAGAGCATCATTGTACAGAGCTAACAGCACCCACAGGTACAAAGGACCACTGTCTAGAGCTAACAGCACCCACAGGTACAAAGGACCACTGTCTAGAGCTAACAGCACCCACAGGGACAAAGGACCACTGTCTAGAGCTAACAGCACCCACAGGGACAAAGGACCACTGTCTAGAGCTAACAGCACCCACAGGGACAAAGGATCACTGTATAGAGCTAACAGCACCCACAGGGACAAAGGACCACTGTCTAGAGCTAACAGCACCCACAGGTACAAAGGACCACTATCTAGAGCTAACAGCACCAACAGGGACAAAGGATCACTGGCTAGAGCTAACAGCACCCACAGGGACAAAGGATCACTGTCTGTCTAGAGCTAACAGCACCCACAGGGACAAAGGATCACTGTCTAGAGCTAACAGCACCCACAGGGACAGAGACTCGTTGCTCAGAGCTAACAGCACTCACAGGGACAAAGGATCACTGTCTAGAGGTAACAGCACCCACAGGGACAAAGGACCACTGTCTACAGCTAACAGCACCCACAGGGACAAAGGACCACTGTCTAGAGCTAACAGCACCCACAGGGACAAAGACTCGTTGCTCAGATCTAACAGCACTCACAGGGACAAAGGATCAGTCTAGAGCTAACAGCACCCACAGGGACAAAGGATCACTGTCTAGAGCTAACAGCACCCACAGGGACAAAGGATCACTGTCTAGAGGTAACAGCACCCACAGGGACAGAGACTCGTTGCTCAGAAGTAACAGCACCCACAGGGACAAAGGATTACTGCCCAGAATTAACAGCACCCACAGGGACATAGGATCATTGCCCAGAGGTAACAGTATCCACATGGACAAAGGATCATTGTCTAGAGCTAACAGCACCCACAGGGACAGAGAATCATTGCCCAGAATTGACAGCACCCACAGGGACAGAGGATCCCTGCCCAGAGCTAACAGCACGTACAGGGACAGCGGATCATTGCCCAGAACAAACAACACCTGCAGGGACAGAGGATCATTGCCCAGAACAAACAACACCTGCAGGGATAGAGGTCCAATGTACCTTACCTTTTCATTCACTCAGTGTGTTTAGCAGTCATTCTAGAAGAAGCATGCCAATGTTTAGAATAAGGTCATGCAACTACATGCAGCGCCCTCGAGTGGCATCAATGACCATCATGCTCTAGTTGAAACTCAACATACTTCACTTGCCAACATAACACCTATTTTTGTGTGGAAGGTGGTAAATTTTTTTGACAACTATACTACTGATTGTCACTTACCTCCTCTATCTGAGCCTGGGGCTAGCAGCAAGGAAACAATTGAATATATTGAACTTATGTTTGTATAAGAGGACACAATATCTAAGAAGGGTATTTCTAGGATGCTAATGCTAACACCCTCATCAACAACCATCCTCCTTTCACTACCACATTTCATTGACTGACTACACATGCATAAATGAACCCTTGTCAACATCCAACCCGTACAGTCAAGTCAATTTGAATTTTACAATCATATGGTTGCAAAATTTTTTTTAGGAGTGTTTTTCGTGAAATTTCATAAGACGTTACTGACCTACTGTTAGACAAGGACAAATCTTAAAATTAGAATACCTACTAAAAGTATCTAGAAATATCGATGAAGAAGAATTCAAGAAATCGCTTGTGATCGTGAATGAGTGAACGTGACAAAAACAGGAAATGAAAAATAATCTCACTGCAATAAATGCAGTTATTGAAACCTGATGACACAATCGTGCAACAGTCATTTCATTTTACTAGCATGTTAAAACATACTATAAACATATTGATATTTATTTGTTAAATAAAGTATTATTTGTTGCCATTTTTGCACAAAATTATATCGCAGTTACTTAGGGCTTACAGTGCAGTCTGAAGACCCACAGCTCCAAGTGGTCACAAGAACATGTCGATGCTTGACTGCATCAACACAAATAAGACATCATTAATGTACCTGCTCCTTCTCATCCTTCTTCCTGTTCAACTCCTCCAGCGTCATCTCATACTCCACCTGAATCGCGTCACGTCTGCGCAGCACCGCCTGGTGGACAGACAGGAAACCATTGAGACAACTCACTCCAAACCATGCACTGTCTGAAGACTTCACTGACATTGAAACGTTCTTCCTCGGTTAATTTTTGGCACGTCACTTTTAGTATCATTTCACGAAAAATAAAACCTATTTTTTAGTATCGACTACGACATGCAAATGTGTTATTTAGTTATGATGAAATCATCAAACGAAAATTTCCAATTATTTTTTATCAGATCCAGTCAACATTCGACAATAAAATAGCAAAAGTGGTCCGGCACACTATATTGTAAGGATAAATGTTTGCAAGTTACCCAATCTACCAATTAAAGTAAACCCTTTTGATGATTTTAACAAAAGTATTCACTCTTGTATTAAATGAATGTGCAAATTACTGAAACTATTCACACATTACATACACTGTATTTGAACATCAACAAACCAGATAGCAATGGGCTAAATAAATTTTGCAGGGGGTTTCAAGTGAAAACATCAGTCAAAGTGGCTTACTTTCATGGCTTCAATGTAGAGCATGTACTCGCGCAGGGGCTGGTAAAACTGCATCTCTGTCTGGTCAAGCTAGAAACACAACCCGGAGAAGTATGATAACGTATAACACTAGTCAGTGTGTGAAAATAATAATGATGATAATAACAACACTGAATTGTTTGTATGCACATATCCAGCAAGTTGATCAATGAATGCACACTACGTATTGCTCTTGTCTTTATCCCTCAAGTCCAGGGTGAGGCTGGCACTGATACCCGTCGTCATTTTTTCTCCCTTCTTCTTCATCACCAATCCCGTTTCACTGTTGTCTCCACCAATCGCCTCAACTCCCCCTATCCCTTGCTCTCATTCTCCACCCCACTCCCACCAATTCTCTTTTCACACAGTCCTCCCATCTCAGTATCTGTCTTCCTCTTCCCCTTCTACCCTCCACTCTGAGTGCATCCGCTCTCTTTACCAACCATTCCCTTTCCATTCTTTCCACGTGTCCAGCCCACTTTAGCCAACCTCCTCCCCCAGCTCCTCCATTCTTTGCTTATCTATTCTTTTCACTCCCGCAATTCTTCTCACCCAGTTATTTTTTTAAAATTGCAGTTTCTGTTGTTGTATTTTCCTCATCGCCACAGTCTCTAGGCCATATAGGTAGGCTGGTGTTACGCATGAGCCACGCACCTTTCCTTTTAACCTCCGATATATGTGTCTATTTCCCATCTCCCCTTCCACTTTCCTCCATGCATTCTACCCAGCTTATATTCTTCTGCGAAGTTCCACCCAGATGTACAAATCTGTCTCGTTTCAGATTCTACCTGTAGACAAGCTGATGATGAAGATAAGCAAGAACACTGTTAACACTCACCAGGGCCTGCATCGCCAAGAAGCACTGTTCAATAGACTTAGCCACAGCAGCCAGTGCATGTTGCAAGCGGTCTTCTGAGTTTGACCATAGCGTAAAGACTGGCCCCCATTCATTCAGCTCGGACAGAAAATCTACAGTCAACAAACACAATCAGTGATTACCACAGTACATTACATAAAGTAATAACATTTTAATTTACTTGCACTACACATATGCATACATCAGATATGTATTTTGTACATAAAATAATGCATACTTTAAATTATACATGTATATATATATATGTATATAAATATATATATATATTATTTAAAAAGAAAAGAAACCATACTAAATACTAAGCGTTGTTTAGTTATTCACATATTATTCACATATTACCATATTGTTCCTTGACAATTCTTTGTGAGATCCGCTCTAATACTGCAAGCTTTTCTCCAAACGCATTCACATAGTCGTTCATGCTACTAAATTCATCTGCGCGGTTCTTCATCATATACGAGGCACTCATGTTGTGGAACGAGTCGGCTAATCGACTAATCAAACCTGACCCTTCCTTCTTTGCCGCCTGCAACTCCTGTCAAAGCACACACCACAGTTATGTCATTTTGTAATCGATGTAACTGTCTTGTCTAAGCACACATGCACATGTTCATACACACATACCCAAGCAGCAACAGAAGATTGCCCATGAATGCTGTATTAATTTAACTTAATAATCCTGTATCAACTGACACTAGAATCAGAGATAATGTATGTGGTAAATCACAATAATTGCTGTACATTTTCTGAATGCTTCAGTTGGTGTTATTTTTAATACAAAATTACTCACTGGCCAGTGCTGTGTGTCCTTAAATACAATTACGTCTATCTATGGTAGACAAATATTATGATACATTTCTCAAATTTAAAGAGAAAATTCAGAGAAATATTTCACCAACTTTTCAGATTCAAATTCACTGTTAAAATCTAAACTTATCAACAAAGTTCAAGAAAAAGCGAACATACTGACTGTTTGGCAGTGAGGAAGATGACAAAGTATTTGTTGAAGGAGAGCACTGGGTGTTCGGTAACGCGACTCAGAAACTTCTGCAGAGCCCCCATTCTGGTCTTGACAAAATCTTGATTGAAACGATCGAGTCTCTTCAGGCTGTGTTTCTCTGGCAGTGGCTGAGAAAAACAGATTAAAGCACAAGAAAATTATTAACAATGAATAGAATGGTTTTATTTGCAACTGCTGTGACCAGAAAGTTACATCCATAATTACATACACCTGACTTCATAACTACAACTATAATGACACCACTCACACTACTCTTTTTAGTCAGTTATCGATAAAATATATGAATTTACCTTACCGACCTTATCAATCTGCTTAAAAATACCAACATAGTTATGTGTAAATTTATGCATTTATAAGGAATGATTGTCTGTAATTGCCCGTGATAGAAAATGTCACCCCAAATGACAAAGGATGATTACCATTTTCACCAGTTTACTCAGTATTACATCACCTTGTGCGATTTGAAAAGGGGGTTCAGGCACACACAACCAGCCAGGGGGTTCAGGCATACACAATCAGCCAGGGGTTCAGGCACACACAATCAGCCAGGGGGTTCAGGCACACACAATCAGCCAGGGATTTCTGAAATATGCTACAGTTAAAAGAAATCCTCTCAAAAATGAGGGCTCAGTTGAACCCGCAGATACACAGTTGGATTAACATCCAACCACAAAATCCAAGAACATACAGGATTATGTGTGGTAAAACACTATGTTCTTTGTGAATCAACTCACTCAAGCAACTTGAACTGATAATAATAAATATAATAAACACAAATTCTTGCTGGAAAATTCACCACCGGAACTACAAGAATCATCTTACTGGCACAAAATGAGTTGGCTGTGTTTCTTCAAGACGCTGCCGCAGCCAGAGGAAGTCATTGTATCGCCGTCGCACCTCAAACTCATGACAGTCAAATTCGCACCTTGTTGTCTGTAAACAAAATTATACATTGACACACCAACATTATTGACTAATTAATATAAATGTTATAATATCCAGAACTTGTTATTAATGCTTGCCTGCTTGCACATGGCAAGTTCCTTTTGGGGTAACATGACCAACATGGCGACTTTAAAATTTGGTCACCAACACCACAAAACATGCCCAAAATGTTCACTAATATTAATATTGCACAACATTTTTTTATTTTTTCAATCAATCAACAAAACAAACTGGCTAATATCTGCACAATTTCCTTTCTTGTGGCACCACCAGTTGAGAAAGCAACTGCATACACTGCCATGTATATCAGAGAGAACCAGTCACATACTAGGCTAGTTTAAAACTTGTATCAGATGTCACCACTTAACAAATGTCTTGTGTTGGTACAATCATGTTTGTAATGGTGTGTCAGTTACAATACAATACAGTATCCATGTAAAAAACAATTGTTGCTTTGTTCATGAGCATGTAATACACAAGATACGGTGCCAGTATTCAAGGAAGGCGTTGCTGGTGCCAAGGTTCGCAGAAGGCATGGACTTAGTGCCCTGCATGGGCCTAGAATTTGATCCCAAGCCCGGCCTGCAATTAGCAGTTAGAGTCCCAGGCCCGCAATAATTTTTCAATTTAGGCCCAGACCCGACCCAGACCGTGAATGTTTGGCCCAGGCCCGGCCCGCAAGTTTCTGGCCCATGCCCGGCCCATACCTGCAGACCAAAGATGGGTAAGCCCGCGGCCCGCAAGCCTGCGGCCCGCTAAGTTTAGAGAAGATAAACCTATAATCTTATAACAAAGACAAAAAAAATAAACTGTAAAACAGACTTATTGTTTTATTAAATAAGAAACACACACACATGTGTGTGTGTGTGTGTGTGTGTGTGTGTGTGTGTGTGTGTGTTTGTGTGTGTGTGTGTATATGGGATGGGGCATAATATCCTTAGATCTTAGTGGAGTACTACTCTTATGTTGAAGGTCCATAGTGTGCTGGATGAGTTCTAAACATCCAGCACCACCAACTTCTTCAAACTTACGAACATCCTGAAGAAAAATAAAGAAAAACTTCTTAGTGTCATTATTATTAAATATGATAACATTTGTTATATTTGGCTTTAATGTATTGACTTATGGTTAGAGTAGGAGATTTGTTTATCTAACCCTGACTTAACCCATATGCAAACCATAACCCCAATTTATATTGTTAACTGAATTAGCTCAACTAAGTTAACATAACTTATTATGATATTTCAATTAAATGTCACCCACTGTAATGGTGTGTCAGTTACAGTACAATACAGTATCCATGTAAAAACAATTGTTTCCAGCAAGCCTGCAGTCACTAGCCTTGACAGACATGTTCAGACATGTGTGAGTTAGTGCAAGTGTGAATTAGTACAAGTGTGAATGTATTTGGACTGGGGAGAAATACCAATTACCAACTGGGTTGGGTACTGGGTAGTGGGCACTTGGCTGTGGGCAGGTCATTCAGTTGGGCAATGTTTGGAGGGAAGACGGAGACAATAGAACGTCCACTGGTAGGGTCAAAGGGTGATAAGTTGATGGTTAATCATGGCTTGATTGCCTCTGCAAATATTTCTAAAGTAAACATTTGGGGCTGGCTACTTCCAGCCAAGTCAACTTATGGGACCATTAGATTCCATGCAAGGTCTCAATTTGCAACTATATACTAAAGAAATAATTTTAAGCATTCAATAACCGGAATTACAATTTATAATCAGTTTTTATTTAAAAAATAAAGTAATAATCGGTGTTTTGTATGAATATTTTATTATGTCCAGGCCCAGGCTGCTCACACTAGGCCCAACCCAAGCCCGATGTGTTTAAATTGTTTTCAGTCCAGGCCCGGCCCGGGCCCGCAGTATGTAGGCCCAGGCCCGGCCCGCGAAATTATGTAGAGGCCCGTGGACCCAAAGCCTGGTCTGCGCAGGGCACTAGCATGGACACACAGGGCACACAATCAAAACTTAAAGCAAAACAAAAGTCATGGTTTTGGGGTTGTGCAGCTAAGAGATAATACAAACTAACCACGTGCAACTAAAATCAAGAATTTCATGCCAGTGGTTTACTCAGAATGTGTTCTAAAATTGGGAGATTCTGGTCATTTCTCTGGTTGACCGAGGGCTGAAAAGTTAGCAAGCGCAACTAATAAGCGCATGCACTGTTCTATGAAATCGGGGTAACCTAGACTACAAGTACAAGTGACATATTATGGGAGGCCGGCAAACATAAAATCACCGCAAAGTCTCAAACAAATGTTTTATCTTGCCAGAAAGAGACCTAGTTTAGTAAACAAATGCCAAAATATGTTACATAAGTTGAACTTGGATGCAAATAGCATGACCATATCATGTTGGCAAGTATAGGAATAGGTGTATACAAACATATTTTCATTTGGCGAGCTAACATTGCCAGAATACCACACAGTATGATGCAGCCCACGAACCGATGATATTCTTAACTGTGGTTACAAATGGTTATGTTTTAGGTGCACAGGCCAACAAAATTACTTTTGTTTACCTTTAAATTATCACAGTGTTGTTAACTCAGGTTGCATAAGGTTCAATTAAATTAATTTGTGCATGGATCATAAGACTGTGGGAGTTGTTACCTTTGTGACGACCCTGAAGGTGATGTATGACTCCATGGCCGTCACATGTTTCTCTGGATTGTCCACAACCACAGCGAGGTCATTCACCTCTTTCTCAGTGTCATCGTCAAGTGTCAACTTCGCCACACCTATCCTTCCTGACTCGACATCCACTGGCTTGACTGGTGCTGCCACCTGTGAAAACTGGAAAAGCTGATACATCCGATTACTAGTGACAGTGTGTGGCATAGCTGTATCTGGTAACTGAATCTGGCGTGTTTTATGGAAACGTAACTCAGTCACAAATATGTGATTATTGGCAAATGTGCATATCTACACAAATACCCTGCCACTTCACTTGTAGCCATTGGTCTAAGTTAACTTCATATTTGGAGATTAAATTAAAATGAATTTGTCCTGCTTTGCATAATTTATATACTAATACACAAAGAGCAAGAATATAACGCATTCCATGCATCTTAAAATAAAAACTGCAGTATACATTTTATAGTTTGCATTACATTACTTAATGCCAAGAATAGTGCATTATTGGGAATGTTGGTATCTAAGTTGAGGAATGATAATTAATATTTAGGTTTTAGGTTGAGTACTGGGTACTTTTCTAGAATCCAGACCCACCTCATTTTCGCCATGATAAAAATAAAATATGTACAAGAATTATGTAAAATGTTCAAACACATAGTTATCTATTGAATGTGTAAATTATTAATATTTTTTGTGTGTCAAAAACACATTTCATCACCTTTTCTGAAAACAACACTTATATCTGCACATTCAAGCATTGGAAAAGGTTATCAAATGCAGTTTTTTACACTAAAAACTTTACACATTCAACATGTTACTATGCATTTGACCAGTGTAGCTTAGAAAAGTACCAAGTCTTGTGACTTGTCACGAGTCTTGATGATTAGTTGTTCTGTCTTCTGAGACTGACACACCCCCAGCCCAGCACAGACCGTTTGAAGTTTTTGCCTCGAGTCTAGAGAGATGATATTTTCAGCGTTTTCTTTTAATGTAGATGATGATCGAGAAATCACCACCGATGTTTCAAACGCGGAGGAGCAGAAGTAGGGTGTGGCAATATTATTATGGGCGTTATGGCTTAGGTACATCCACGGCACAGCCGGTTCTGCTTCTTGATCTGGGCCTGGGCTGGGAAATATCCAGTTGATGCAGCACGTCTGACCAATGGACACAGTCTCAACATATTTATGTAGGTACGGAAAACTTACTACTCCATCTCCGTCGTCATTTACATCACATCCAACTGGGTCCTTTACGCCAAGAGGATCTGCAAATTCAATCTCTGCTCCAGCATCGTCCGCTGATGTTTGGTTGTCAGCCATTGCGCAGATGGAATTAATTGTCACACGCACCACGCAACTGTCAAGCAATAAAACAACTTCCGGTGAATGATCTCGGCCGCTTAAATACCCAAAGAACGTTTCATCATGAAACCGACACACTTTATAATAATAAAAAATATTTTATTTATCAAGGAATCGTTTAATAATACTAGTATTCTGTTTATATGGAATTCGAGTATATGACTTCGTATTGTATTAATCATCAATAAGCGGTAATTATAGTCTACAAAAAGGCAGCAGTGTCAGTGACTGCTATGATTCAAATTTAAAATATACAACGATATGGCTTTTCAAGTTCCTAATTCTGGACAGGGTGGGTAGACTAACATCTATTTATTCTTGCATCCAAACAAAGTTTGCAATTTATTATCTTCTTCTTTTTCCTCGTAATTATTCACAACATGCACAGTCTTACGTAGGAGTATTTAGTACAGTTGTATTTTGTTTTGGTTTGGTGATGATTCCTCTCAACAAACAGTGCTGTGTGCAAAAGTGTGCTGGTTATTAATATTATTTACAGCAATTTGCAAATTACAGGTGCTGTGTACACGACTGAAGCACCTACAACAGCTTGTGGACATGGAGGCTGTTGGGTTCAGCCTACTGTTACGTTTCCCATGGCATTGCCATTGCATTGCCATTGGTGACCATGTTAACGTTTTGCACGATTATAAGAAAACGGAACCATCAAAAATTCTGAAACTTCTTTCCTGCCGTTGTCATCATCTCATTGACATGCTGGTCGAGTTTTGTAAAAATCACATATTTCTAACTCATAAAACGGCTGAACGTGCCATACCCGTCAATATTTACTACCAATTTTTGCATAAATTATTACGCACACGTGCCTTGTGGCGAAAATATCGCCAAAAATCCGTCCGCCTATTTAATTCATGTAAACATCTACGGTTACACTGCTAACATGTTAACACACCATGAAGTCTAACTGAGGCATGATCCCTGTTCTTAAATGCTTCTGCCGTTCTGGCAGCTGTCTTGGCTGATATGGGTGAATTACTGCTTACATTCACATTTTGTACCGATTTCAACACACTGAATGTGTTTACTTCACAAAATATCACTTTGCACCACGCCACCCTTTTATATGGTCACCCTCGCTAGACAATTAAAATGCATGCTAATTTTCCATTACATTGTTTAGCATTGTAATTCAGTCCTTCACCAAACCTCCCTCTCTCCTAACTGTGACTGTTCTTGTCTGCAGGAAGACAGAATCTGAAGATTCTTGAAGAGCTTGAAGAACAGAAGAAACGACTGAAGCTACAGACACAGACAAATAACACAGCCCCAGCTGCCCCGGTACCAGCTAGAGTCACAGGGTAAATATCTCCTCTTGGTTCGTTCTCGTAGATTTGTAACATTCTACTGCATTGGTGTACATGCCATTTTTAAATATCAAATTGGTTCTTTATTATAAAACAACTATTATATACATACGTACATGAATTTGATGCATGCATACATGCATTTTGTAATTTATTTCATTTTCTGTTTTAGAGCAAATCCTCCAGTTTCTACAACACAGGTAAGATTCTACAATATCCACATCAATTAAAACTTCATAAGTATAAAACAGCTACAACAACAGTTCTTTACCTAATATTAACAGTTGTGTTAAGTTTTCATTCAGTAAGATTTTGCTGAATTTCAGCACAATGTTTAATATGGAATAAGCGTATTCTTTAAATATTGTTCATTAAATTTGAGCTAGATTCATAAAACTGTATGTCTTAACCGTGTATGGATTTGTTTCAAGAGCACATTGGCTGAGCCACAACACATGACTCCAGCACAAAGGGCAGCACTACAGGTAAGTTTTCTCTAGGTCTGTTTGGTATTGTCCTGTTTGTTCATTTTATGCAGAGTTCAGTTATGGGGCATTTTTTCTATGTTATGCGTGAGCTGCACTTGTTGAACTACTGCGGTAAACAGAGCGATCCGACTGAATATTATTACGTAAAATAATTATTTGCATATTTGACATAATGTGATGTCCCGTCAAGTTGTAGGACTTTGATGATGTCCACAATGAGCTGTCTCCAACCTTGTCCATCGTCAGTTGTGTTTTATCCCTTATCTCATCCATCTATCTCATGTGTTTTTCCTCTCTGCCGCTTGCCTTCACTCATTCCGATCATTATCGGCTTTTCCAAGTTCCAACCTGGTTCCTTCTATATGCCTGATGTGCCCGAAGTATGATAGCTTCTGTTTTGAGATTAGTGCTTGTAGTGGGAGTATCTGATTGACTTCTTCAGGGATTTGTTTGTTCTCCTGACCATCCATGGAATTCATAGCATTCTCCTTCGGCACCACATTTCAGTCACCAGAACTATCGGTTTTTAAACCCAAACCCATTTGCGTTAGCCATGACTTGATCTTTATGATATTAAAAAAATAGGCCAGCCTTTTTGCTTTCCACCTTTTCTTTGAGTAATAAAAATTTGCTTCCCTGTAAATGGCAGTGTTGACTGTTGCGTGAATAACTGAGATTTTGATTTACCCGACTGTAATAATAAACTTTGCTATGAATGTCATAGACTCACAAGAGCTTGATTTTGTTTCAGCATGCACAAGCCAATTCTGTTGGCTACTTTGTTACACAAGACTCGTCTTTTGGAAACCTAATACTGCCAGTGCTACCACGCTTTGACAAACAGTGACCACATTGTCACTTATCAAGCTACTAATGTGGCCACACGTTGACAAGTAACAGCTCAAACTTTCATATGAAGTTACAACAGCTGTTGTGTCAAACTTTGACACAAAGTGACAGCAGCTTTGACATAGTGACAGCAGGTTTGACATGAAGTGACAGTAGCTATGGAGTCAAGCTTTGACATGAAGTGACAAAGGCAGTGATATCAAGCTTTGACATGAAGTGACAACAGCTGTAGTGTCAAGCTTTGACATGAAGTGACAACAGCTATGGTGTCAAGCTTTGACATGAAGTGACAGCAGCTGTGGTGTCAAGCTTTGACATGAAGTGACAACAGCTGAGGTGTCAAGCTTTGACATGAAGTGACAACAGCTGAGGTGTCAAGCTTTGACATGAAGTGACAACAACGATGGTGTCAAGCTTTGACATGAAGTGACAACAGCTGTGGTGTCAAGCTTTGACATGAAGTGACAACAGCGATGGTGTCAAGCTTTGACATGAAGTGACAACAGCGATGGTGTCATGCTTTCACAAGCAGTGACAACAGCAGTTGTGTCAAGCTTTCACAAGCAGTGACAACACCAGTGCTTTTTTGCGCAGTGACAACAGCAGTAGTGTCAAGCTTTGACGAGTATTGACAACAGCAGTAGTGTCATGCTTCGACAGTTTGACATTTCTTGTACGGATGTACTGGGTGTCTTTACAGCGGCACTATTGTAGGAGAAAGACAATAACTAGGGTGGCGAGACAGCACGAAGAGGGTCTTAGGAAGAGCTTGTGTGGGTAGTGGAGGAAGGGAGAATATGGCAGATGGAATTGTGGGATGGGAGAAAGCCAGTGGAGAGGATGTGTGAAGCCACAGCTACAATCAGCAGGAGTTGGCCGAGTGGACTAACTGCTTACACGTTGACATTGCACACACTGTCAATATAGCACCACAACAAGGTTTCTCATTGTGTAGCATTGTCAGACAGGGAGAAGCAATTATACACACTGCTGTGTATGTTGACTACGGACTTGTGCAGCTATCAAATGTTAATCATTTTGTAAAGTGTGTCTTGTGCTTTGTTTTGTCCCACCCTCACCACCATAAATAATATAGCCACCTGACCTGATACTATATAGTAGAAAGATAGTAGAACTAGAGGACATGACATTAGTAAAGGATCAATGTATTGGATATCAGGAAGTACTTGTTCTCACAGAGGACAATACATGAGTGTAACAAATTATCTACAAATTGTGTAAATGCTAGCAGCGTGAATGTTTAAAAACAGGGTTGACACATGTCTCAGGAAAGTGGGCTACACATAGATGAAATAATGTTGGACTCTTGATAAGCCAATGACTTCCTTGTCCACTTGCCATCTGTGTCTGCCTTGGATGGTAGTCAAGTTAAATCTATATGCATATGTAAATTGGCTCAAGTAGGAGGACAGTTGGTTGTAAAAAGTAAATAAATTATCCTTAAAGCCTATGTAAAATGTTATAGATAGTGACAACACAATACTTATCAATCAGTCACTTTATGTCTTAAAACGTTCACCCATGTTGCGGACTGATTAACATCAGATCTCGCTCAATAAGTTGTATCACAGATTTCAAAGTATGTGCATTTCACACCTTAAAAAGATAGATATATTAAAATATTACACGATGTGTTTATGGGTAAGCATTTTCACAAAAGTTCATACACGAGACAAAGTGCTTAGTATACATTAAAAAAGAAGTTATCAAAACATCAGCATAACATGTAACTGAGTTATGTAACTAATGTTTATTAAAAAACTAACAGTAAAAGTTCATATATACTATCCAAATTAGCCACTATGGTGTTAAGGTGAAACAGAAGTCATCGTTCTGGGGCAATGCACTGAAAGGAGATAATAAAAACTAGCAATGTGCAACTAAGATCAAGAATATCACACCAGCGGTTTACCCGGAATGTGTCCTAAAAGTGGAAGATTCCAGTTATTTCTCCAGTTGACCGAGGGCTGACACGTTAACCAGCACGATCAATAAGCACGTGTAGTTCTATGAAAATCGGGGAACCTAGACTACGCATGACATTAAGTGAGGCCAGCATACACAGAACCAATGCAGTCTCGAAACAAATGTGTTATTTCCTCAGAAAGAGGACTAATTTAGTAAACAAAAGCCAAAATATGTTGCATAAATCGAGTTTGGAGAAAAACAGCATGACCATATTGTATTGGCAAATACAGGAATAAGTGTATACAAATATATTTTCATTTGGTGAGCAAATTTTGGTTAGACTGACACTAGTGAAATTAAGATACTGTGTTTTCAGCAAGGTTTTCCTAGTTATATCACGTGACTGTGTTTTCAGCAAGGTTTTCCTAGTTAATCACTCACGTGATATTCTTAATTGTAGTTCCAAATGGTTATGTTTTAGTAACTCTTATAGGTGCATAGGCCTAAAACCATGACTTTTTTTCTTTTAAGTAATTAACAAACCCAATATATTAACACACAGCAATGGGGACATTCAAACAACTAAACATTATTTATTATACTGTTTGAATTTTGAAAAAAATCAACCTTAAGGCACTTAAATGCATATTTTTTTATGTCTAAGCAAAACCACATGTCAATTAACTCTATATTACGTATCACACGAACTTACAACTGGCCTGATTGGTTTGAAGTAATTACAGTTTAGACCTGTGTCTTCATAAAGGCATAATATAAAGCTTATCAACATAATTATTTGGGGGAGGGTTTCAGATTTCAGGACTAAATCACAGCCAGTTAAACTTTATGCTTACCATGATGGTCAGTTTGACTACATGAATCAGTAAAACTGTAGGAAGACTTGGGGGACCATATCAGTTGATAGTTGACTATTTCTGACTCATTCCAGCTGAATTATTGTCTGGTGATACAGATCTTGGACTCCTTTGATATGGTATTACAGATCTCGGAACATTCAACAGTTTGTTGCATCTTTATATGTGGCCTGATAATTCTTCCAATCTGTCCACGTGATCTATCGCAGAGTTAGACTTCATCTGACGATGACACATCAGAGACCTCTATTGTCGGAACATCCGGGGCACTTGGCCTAAATCCTGTCATGAAAAATCAAAACATGAGTGAGTCTCCATTTCAGAGTATAACATATTACTATTTGGCTTGTCTACAGATTCTTCCTTCCACTACATGGTTGTACTACAAGTTACACGTGGGGAACCAGTGCAGTCGCCTCATGATTTGTTAGTGTTGCCATGTTTTATATCTAGGTTAATGATGCTACCCTTTGATTTCTATTCTCACAGGAATTATATTGTTCAGATTTCTCTCTCAGACACCAGATGCTTGGCAAGTTGTAACAATAAGCCACCAGCCTAGCCATAAACCATGGGCGGACATTTTCACCAGGTTTTAATTGCATGCATGCGCGTGTGTGCACACATACATACACACACATAAATAACCCCAATGCTGGTGTCGCCACAAGGCTGCGGCCACAAGATACAAGAGTGTGGCCACAAGACTGTGTCCACAAGGTACAAGAGTGGCCACAAGGCTGCATCCACAAGATACAAGAGTGTGGCCACAAGGCTGCATCCACAAGGTACAAGAGTGTGGTCACAAGGCTGTGTCCACAAGATACAAGAGTGTGGTCACAAGGTACAAGAGTGGTCACAAGGCTGTGTCCACAATATACAAGAGTGTGGTCACAAGGTACAAGAGTGTGGTCACAAGGCTGCGGCCACATGGTACAAGAGTGTGGTCACAAGGCTGTGTCCACAATATACAAGAGTGAATGTGGCCACAAGACTGTGTCCACAAGGTACAAGAGTGGCCACAAGGCTGCATCCACAAGATACAAGAGTGTGGCCACAAGGCTGCATCCACAAGGTACAAGAGTGTGGTCACAAGGCTGTGTCCACAAGATACAAGAGTGTGGTCACAAGGTACAAGAGTGGTCACAAGGCTGTGTCCACAATATACAAGAGTGTGGTCACAAGGTACAAGAGTGTGGCCACAAGGCTGCATCCACAAGGTACAAGAATGTGGCCACAAGGCTGTGTCCACAAGATACAAGAGGGTGGTCACAAGGTACAAGAGTGTGGCCACAAGGTACAAGAGTGTGGTCACAAGGCTGCATACACAAGGTACAAGAGTGTGGTCACAAGGCTGTGTCCACAAGATACAAGAGTTTGGTCACAAGGTACAAGAGTGTAGTCACAAGGCTGCATCCATAAGGTACAAGAGTGTGGTCACAAGGCTGTGTCCACAAGATACAAGAGTGTGGTCACAAGGTAAAAGAGTGTGGTCACAAGGCTGTGTCCACAAGATACAAGAGTGTGGTCACAAGGTAAAAGAGTGTGGTCACAAGGCTGCATCCACAAGGTACAAGAATGTGGCCACAATGCTGTGTCCATAAGATACAAGAGTGTGGTCACAAGGTACAAGAGTGTGGCCACAAGGTACAAGAGTGTGGTCACAAGGCTGCATCCACAAGGTACAAGAGTGTGGTCACAAGGCTGTGTCCACAAGATACAAGAGTGTGGTCACAAGGTACAAGAGTGTGGTCACAAGGCTGCATCCACAAGGTACAAGAGTGTGGTCACAAGGCTGTGTCCACAAGATACAAGAGTGTGGTCACAAGGTACAAGAGTGTGGTCACAAGGCTGTGTCCACAAGATACAAGAGTGTGGTCACAAGGTACAAGAGTGTGGCCACAAGACTGCATCCACAAGGTACAAGAATGTGGCGACAAGGCTGTGTCCATAAGATACAAGAGTGTGGTCACAAGGTACAAGAGTGTGGCCACAAGGTACAAGATTGTGGTCACAAGGCTGCATCCACAAGGTACAAGAGTGTGGTCACAAGGCTGTGTCCACAAGATACAAGAGTGTGGTCACAAGGTACAAGAGTGTGGCCACAAGGCCGCATCCACAAGGTACAAGAGTGTGGTCACAAGGCTGTGTCCACAAGATACAAGAGTGTGGTCAAGGCTGCGGCCACAAGGTACAAGAGTGTGGTCACAAGGCTGTGTCCACAAGATACAAGAGTGTGGTCACAAGGTACAAGAGTGTGGTCACAAGGGTGCGGCCACATGGTACAAGAGTGTGGTCACAAGGCTGTGTCCACAAGATACAAGAGTGTGGCCACAAGGTACAAGAGTGTGGTCACAAGGCTGCATCCACAAGGTACAAGAGTGTGGCCACAAGGCTGTGGCCACATGGTACAAGAGTGTGGTCACAAGACTGCATCCACAAGGTACAAGAGTGTGGTCACAAGGCTGTGTCCACAAGATACAAGAGTGTGGCCACAAGGTATAAGAGTGTGGTCACAAGGCTGCATCCACAAGGTACAAGAGTGTGGCCACAAGGCTGTGTCCACAAGATACAAGAGTGTGGCCACAAGGCTGTGTCCACAAGATACAAGAGTGTGGTCACAAGGTACAAGAGTGTGGTCACAAGGCTGCATCTACAAGGTACAAGAGTGTGGCCACAAGGCTGTGTCCACAAGATACAAGAGTGTGGTCACAAGGCTGCATCCACAAGGTACAAGAGTGTGGTCACAAGGCTGCATCCACAAGGTACAAGAGTGTGGCCACAAGGCTGCATCCACAAGGTACAAGAGTGTGGTCACAAGGCTGCATCCACAAGGTACAAGAGTGTGGCCACAAGGCTGCGGCCACATGGTACAAAAGTGTGGCCACAAGGCTGCATCCACAAGGTACAAGAGTGTGGCCACAAGGCTGCCTCCACAAGGTACAAGAGTGTGGTCACAAGGCTGCCTCCACAAGGTACAAGAGTGTGGCCACAAGGCTGCGGCCACATGGTACAAAAGTGTGGCCACTATGCACAAGGGTGTGGCTGTCTGTGTTATGATACAAGGATGTGACACTTACCTACAGAGGACAGGGAGTTCACTCGTGACCCCTGTCCCTTCTCTGCCAGCTGATGTCTCAACTTCTCTAAGTCTCCTTTCCGTTTCTTCTCAGATCTCCTCCTGTCAACACAACAACAGCTGTTGTCATTTGTTTTGTCATCACAGTCACTCAACTTATCACTATTGCAGTCATCTGTCTCATCATCACTGTTGTATGTCTTGTCACTACTATCACCTATTTTGTCGCTACTGTCACTTATCTTGTAACTAGTGTCATCTGTCTTGTTACTACTGTCATCTGCCTTGTCACTACTGTAATCTGTTTTGTCACCACTGTCATTTGTCTTGTCACTACTGTCAGTTGTCTTGTCACTACTGTCATGTGTCTTGTCACTACTGTAATCTGCCTTGTCACTACTGTCATTTGTCTTGTCACTACTGTCATGTGTCTTGTCGCTACAGTCAGTTGTCTTGTCACTACTCTCATGTGTCTTGTCAGTACTGTCATCTGTCTTGTCGCTACAGTCAGTTGTCTTGTCACTACTGTCATGTGTCTTGTCACTACTGTCAAATGTCTTGTCACTACTGTAATTTGCCTTGTCACTACTGTCTTGTGTCTTGTCGCTATAGTCAGTTGTCTTGTCACTACTCTCATATGTCTTGTCACTTCTCTCATGTGTCTTGTCACTACTGTCAAATGTCTTGTCACTATTGTCATCATTCTTGTCACAACTCTCATCTATCTTGTCACTACTGTCACATGTCTCATCACAGGTACACCAGTTACTGTGATGGCATTCAAGTCACTGTCATCAGTACCAACATATACACCCGGTAGTTGCCATTAAGCTGTAATTACATGCTGGCAGCCAAGCATCGGATAATTGTCTATGTAAATTGCTAGCTTTATGAGCATGTGTGCATGCATGCAAGTGTGCGTTCGTGTGTGCGTGCATGCAAGCATGTGTGACACTGTGTTCAATTTATCTCTCACCATTCATCGTCCACCTCTGCATCCATCCTTGGGGCTCTTCTTATCAAGCTGTCATGTCGGGTCAAGCCTTGATGACCAGTGGTAGGACGGTCAAACACAACACCTTGTCTTGATCCTTTAACAGAACAAAAACATAAATACACACACTAACTACACTATATCTACAGTCTATACTAAATTCAATACTGGATGAACAGTGTTAATGCATTTATGTTACAACACATTTCATGATTGTCTTCATAGTTCGTAGTTAGACTAATGGCTTTGAAAATTCAGTCTTGTTAACCCATTTAGACAAAGTTTGTTGACAATGTGGAGGTTGACAAAGCATCATCAAGGGTTGATCCACTGAATCTATGAAACATTGTGCATATTGGTAGTTGAATTTTCATTATTATAAGCTTTGTATATTTAATTGCGCTGGATGTTTTTGAAGAAACACTTTTGATTGGGCGACTGTTTGATTTAATATTATGGCAAGCACACTTTGCTGCCAGAAGCCACAGGAGAGAGACAAAGCTGCGGAACCACAACATGCATTCACAGTCCATCACCCAGATAACACGTCCCGATAAAGAAACTTCAAACAATAAGCAACTGTGTAATAAGCAACAGTTCAGTGTCACACATTCTAATGGCAAATAAGCAAAATACATGCACTACTGCTACACGTGCACTAACACCACTAATAGCATCCCACCATATCCTGAACACACCGACTACACATGCACTAACACCACAAATACAATCCCACTATATCCTGAACACACCGATTACACATGCACTAACACCACTAATACCATCCCACCATATTCTGAACACACCGATTACACATGCACTAACACCACAAATACAATCCCACCATATACTGAACACACCGATTACACATGCATTAACACCACTAATACAATCCCACCATATACTGAACACACCGATTACTCATGCACTAACACCACTAATACCATCCCACGTACCATATCCTGAACACACTGACTACTCATTGTGCAAAAGTGTAATGAAATATAACATGTGCAATTGAAAATTTAAATTATTAACAATTAATTGTGAACTGAATTTAACATACAGACTCATGCAGGTCCATAAGAAGTGCGAGTATCCAAGTTGATAACTTCACTGACAAAGGTCTCCCAGTTGATAATAACATGACAAATTTTAAATCCTCGGAAACCTGCAAGGGATAGGCAATCTCGAAATCCATATACAACAGATGGATGAATATGCTAGGGAGGTAAGGATAGGTTCCTAGACAACAGTGATACAAAGAACCTTTGGTGACAGCATACATGCAGACTGGTGACATGCCATTGGTAATTAATGCCAAACACAAAAGCCTGCAAATGCAGCAAACAGCTAGTTACCCTGATCTAGCCCTAATGAGGTAGTATGTGCACTGCGAGGTGACTGAGGTGATCGGTATCTTTGATTATTTAGGGGTGTCTCTGCACGCACATCCACATTCATGAAACCTGAAATTGACAATGGCATAGGAATAATATATATAAAGAAATACAAAATCATGGTTTTTGACGAAGCCTTACAATTTGCCTATGTTTGACTCAATTGCCAAGATGAAAAAACACTGCGCTAAAAAAGTAAAGAAAATGTACAGGTGTATATAGAATGTAACAGGCGAGGTACTGGAGGAAACGAGCATGACGAAAGAAAACATACCAATGAACCACCATAAGAGAGGCCCAAACCCAGAAAATTAAGACACAAGACCTTGAAAGAATGGCTGAAGGTAGAGATGGATGGTGTCAATTGCTCTCTGCCTTGTGTGCCTGATGGCACAGGGAGGGAGTAAGTAAGTATATAGAATGTCAAAAATGTAAAAAAAATCTATTATTTACACAATAAACGGACACATGTAAAATGGCATCACCTGTGTGTAGTGGCTGCTGCTGCTGCTGCTGCTGAAATATCATCTCCTTCAGCAGTGACTTGATGCTGCTCAGGTCATGCTGGAATCGGTCAGCCATGTTCACCTGTTGGTCATACACCTCCTTCACCTCCGTCTGCAGACTGGCCACTGTCTTCTCAAAATGACTCATACTGACCAACTTACGACCGGTCTGTGTCTGCTGCATTGAAGACTCTGAGTCATTGTCATCCTCTACTCCATCGCCCCGGAGCATCTCCTCCAGCTCATCTAGCTGGTCCTGGGATATACGGGATAGACAAGGCTCATTATACAGGATGGACAAGGCTCATTATATGGGGTCAACAAGGTTCATAATATGGGATGTACAAGGCTCATTATATGGAATGGACATGGCTCATTATACAAGATGGACACGCCTCATTATATGGGGTGGACAAGGCCCATTATATGGGATGGATAAGGCTCATTATATGGGATGGACAAGGCTCATTATATGGGATGAACAACACTTATTATATGGGGTGGACAAGGCTCATTATATGGGACGCACGTGGTTCATTATATGGGATGGACAAGGCTCATTATATGGGACGCACGTGGTTCATTATATGGGATGGACAATGCTCATTATATGGGATGCACATGACTCATTGTATGGAGTGAAAAAGGCTTACGGCTTATTATATGGGATGGGCATGGTTCATTATATGGGATAGACAAGGCTCATTATACGGGATGGACAAGGCAAATTATGCAAGATGGACAAGGTTCATTATGCAGGATGGATAAAACTCATTGTATGGCTCATTATTTGAAATGGACAAGGTCTAAATGACATAATATTGTTGCTATATATATATATATATATATATATATATATATATATATATATATAGGCAGTTAATTAAATAGCAATTGTTAATATCATTAACTGTAAATCATGAGATGCTAATGACAATATACAATTACAACCACTTAATATGATCATTCACAATTAACCGATGATGTCTAATTTGCACGACAAGTTTTCCTTCTATCAAGCAACTATTAATAAAGATATTAAAGTAAATATGCGACATAAATATCTGCCTATAAATGAAAGCTAGAAAGAGTTATCAAAGTAAAGTACAGGAACAGGTTTGTCCTATAATGTTTGTGCTTGGCAGGCAGGGAGGTTTCTAGCAGCTACACACACAACCAACTTCAAGTAAAACTCTCATGCATTACTGGAGTATTTTGATGACATAAACCATTGTGCACACAGTTAATAATGTAATCCACTAGCTCTAGATGCTGCATCATAAATGTCCCTCGCTGTCAGAGGGTGATTGTCGAAGTGTTCTTGAGACTCCACGTGGTACCCCAGCGGCAAGCAAGGAAACTGAACATGAGATCAAACATCAGACAGAGAGTTTGTGGGGTTTGGTAGCACAGCGGTCAGAGAGTGAGATTCTTAATCAAGAAGACTGGGTTGTTGCTGCGGGGGTAACTTGCAAGTTGCAACACATTGGCATCACATCCAGTGCAATGTATTGCCTCATCGACTTGCACCAAAGAAACATGTTTTAAAAGCAATAAAGGTTAGACCGATTGCATACAAATGATTATATTTATTGCATTCATAGCTTGTGTTGTACATATATCATTGCAATCAAGTAAAATTATTTCAAGTAATATCTTGATTATGCCACAACTGAAGCAATTAATTGACTTAACAATTGATCATAGCAAGTGACAGGTGATTGACAGCTAGTTGGCAGGTGAACTTGGAACTCACCTTAATCTGGAAGGTGACCTTCTTCAAGTCTTCCTCACCAACTGTTGTAGCATCATCATCATAGAAGTCTTCCTCTGGTGCGCATTTTGAGTGTAGATAGGTGCGGAACTTCAGTCTCTGTTTGCCCGACAAACGCTCCTCGATGCTCAAGATTGCAATGGCTTTCTGCATCATCGCATTTGCTTTAGCATTGTCGTACACTCTGTCAGAGATGGAAAGGAATACTTATACACTGTATGCATGACTGCTTCATGAAACTAGAGTATTTCTAGTGAATGGCTGTTTTAATTAAACATGTTCTATGTTCATGTGTTTCTGATTGATAATGATACGATTCAGTATGCACAATAAATAAACATCATTTGGGTTGCCCTGTGAAGATGATGTGGTATCAAATATATGTACTTTAAGCCAACAATTTACTACCAACATTTATTTTTTGTTTGTTTAATTAAACAAATTTTTTTTTACTTTTTAACATTAACAATGCTGTGATTATGTATATACTATGTATGTATCCTGATTTATAAGTTACTTTCTTAACATTGATATTTGCATTCCATATAGCTAAACCCACTTGATTAAAACTTTTACATTAAAAAACAATGGACTCTTGTAAAGAGCCACTGAAATTGGTGCAGCTACACAAAAACTCTACCTTCAGATTAATTTATTACCTCTAACAAAAAACAAGTTACCAATATAATACACAAATAATGTCCATTGTACAAATAACATCCCCGAACAGCCCTACCTCTGGAATGTGTCTGAGAGCAGGGCTATGAAGAGATTGAGCATGAGGATGGCTGACAGGGCGAGCCAGAAGCCTACTAGTATGTAGCACATGACAGAGTCCACCTGCTTCATGCCCTGTGGGGTGACAAGTACAGCTGGTTTTACTACAACACTCATGATGTCATGGCTAGCAGTAGAAAGACAACTGCTTTATGACACAGGAACAGCAATGTTTAAAGCTACAGCAGCTAGTCCACAAATTACTTTACCAAAATATAAATATTAAATTTTTATTGATTGTTTACACATTACAGTTAGTTTATTAATTGAATCTGTTTCACAAAACATCAGTCCACAAAATAATGACCTTACAAAATATGAATACTTGTGTAAAGCATATTTTATACAGTATTGTATTACATTTGTTTAACTCAAATTAACTTGCTTTGAGTGGCGTCATTTTGTGAATAAAAGGGGCAAGATATCAGTGAAATATGCAAATTCAAGCTTCGAAAAAGGTGATTAAATGTGTTTTACACACAACATGTTTAATAATTGACATGTTCCATATTTAAATATGCATTGTGCATGCATTGTGCATGGTTACTTTATATTGCATGTTAATCACACCGAAACTGAAGTGGGCCTGGGTTCTAGAGAAGTACCCAAGTTTGCATGGTTAACAGAAATGAACAGATGCAATAACAAAGATTAGTCAGAAAGAGTTAGAGAATGCACAACTCATGTTGACTAACATCAAAGTCATAGTCGTCAACGAGTGTGAGTCTGAAGAGACTAAACATGAGTGAACCAGGGCTTCCGAGTCCAGCAACACTCATTGAGAAGTCGGAAGCATTTTGGAAGCTGAGGACTGCTTCAGGAATCCTTGTCCCACCAAAGATCATCCAGAAGGCACAGGCTGTAACATGGGAGAGAAAGATATGACACACTAAAGTTGACCGTCTAATACTGTGTGTATTCATGTATTCGCCAAGAAACTGATCTATACATGAGTATATAGAGTAACGTTATTGAAGGAACTGCATAGATTGGATGTCAGAAAGTATTCATTCTTATAGAGGGTGGTGATAAATTAATGGAACAAATTATCAACAGATTGTGTCAATGCTAGCTGAATGAATAGTTAAAAAATAAAGTTTACAAATATCTCTATGGTTGGTTTACACACACATGAAAAAGCAGTTTTTGCTTTGGGTGGCAATATTGTTAAATCTTGCTCAGTTATTTCCCATGAGCTTCACCGAATGATGGCTATAATAGACACCTGGGTAAAGTCACACATTTCAAATGCCCCAGACCATAATGGATACCTGCACATTTTACATTATATTTGATGAATATAACCAAAATTTAGATTTATCACAACAATTTTGGAATATAAAACAATGAATTTAAAATTACTAACCTCAAAAAATTCTTCCAAGATTTTAGAAAAAAATATCTATCCATTACAGACATATTTCCCAGTGCTGACAATGTATATTATAAAAAGGCTTTGTTCTAGTACAAAGCCAGGAGTTGCTGAATTGATACAATTCTTCTTAGTTATGGGGCAACTTTGAGAAACTCTAGATGCTGCATCATAAATGTCCCTCGCTGTCAGAGGGTGATTGTCGAAGTGTTCTTGAGACTCCTGGTGGTGCCCCAGTGGCAAGCAAGGAAACTGAACATCAGATCAAACATCAGACAGAGAGTTTGTGGGGTTTGGTAGCACAGCGGTTACAGAGTGAGATTCTTAATCAAGAAGACTGGGTTCAAATACTGGTATAAATGAGTAAACGGTGCTTGTTTTTGTGGGAGGGTTAACTTGTTGCTGCAGGGGTAACTTGCAAGTTGCAACACGTTGGCATCACATCCAGTGCGACGTATTGAATTTGAGAAGCCATGGTAGCTAACCAGCTCTGCCATGATAGCTAACTAATTGGGCTTTCCCTCTCCTCATCTCCCCTGAGTAGCTATCATGGTTAATCAGTTGAATTCCAATTACAGCAAATCATCACTGCATAATTATGCACAATCTGGATATGCTCTTTGTTGAGTTGTGGCAACAGCATAACTAATATCAGTGCCACCACGAATGTTTGGAAAAACAGGACCATTTGAATATGATCTTTCTAAGCCAACTTACCAAATGGAATGTAGAACTGCAGATAGAGGAAGAAGAACTTGAACACGTCGTCTGCCATGTGACCCAACATCACAATGAATGGACCTACACACGTGAAATACGTTACAGTAGACCCTCGCTAAAAGGAACATGTAGACCCTCGCTAAAAGGAACATGTTGGCACTTGGCCAAACTGTTTCATATACTTGATGTTATTTATATCCATTGGGAGTCCTCATATGAAGATCCTATTGTACGTAGCAAAAGTAGAAATAATTTATACACATTTAGTTTTAAAAAATGTGCAGTCATTCTGCTTGAACATTATAGTAACAACACAAATAAAGCAGATTAATAAATATTACATCAGTATACTGCTTACTGATTTAGTCCAGTTCATTCATTCAGCGGTTCATGCAACTTTTATTCTATAAAAAACAAAGACAACTTATCACAAACTAAGCCCTGTGAACCAAACTCACCAAGTTTGGCAAAAGAACGTAGATTCTTCATGAGTCGCAGCCATAGCAGAATGATGGTGATGGCCATGATGCGCACGTGCAAGCGTGCTCGGAAGCTAGAGTGTGCGCCAACATCGATGACATGAGTGAGCAGTGACACTAACAACAGTGCATAGCAGATCCAGTCAAAGATGTTCCTAAAAACAATCACATGTACTAGGCATGACCATCACAGAAAACTACCAGATTTGTTGGCAAGTCACAACCTGGGAAGTCATGTCAAGTTTCAACTCATTGACCTGCAAGTCAAGTCTTCAGTCATCACTCTGAATTCCAAGTCCAAAGTCACCAGGGTTCACCAATCGCCATGATTGTTGTGGTTTGCCTGCAGTAATTTTTAGTGAGAAATTTAGGCTGATGCTGCTTCTCTACAACTTTAACCAATCGTAATAAGCACTTTTCTTCTAATTACTGTATTTGTAAGGCCAGTCACAATGATATACTCTTGTTTTGAGACTTGTTGGCAAGTCACAAACTGGCAAGTCTACTCAAGTCAGTGACCTCCTGGTCCAAGTCAAATTTTTAGTCTTCTATCTGAATTCCAAGTCAAGTTACAAGTCATGAAAATGGGTGATTCGAGTGAGACTCAAGTCATGGGGCCTGACTTGAGTCCAATAAGTCTGAAAATTGGTAGTAAAGTACATAGGAGCAACACATTATGAAGGCTTTGGAGAATGGAAGCATCAAAGACAAAAATCAAATTGTTGTATTACTTCAAAGATAAAGAAAAAGAACCAATCTTTATTTTTCACAAACAACTGTACCAGAAGTCATTGAAGTATTGTGGGGTCACATCATCAAGGTTGTTAATTTCTTGCTGCAGATATTTTTCCTCTTCTGGCCAGCGAGGATGACAGAACTTTATATCTCTTTTTATCTCTGCCTCCCGCCATTCCTTCCAGTTCTACAGCACACAAACACACTCATCACTACAAAGTCTACAAGCCACAGACAGACACTGGTGCTTGTGTCAGCAAGAAGCAGCTGTTCTTGTGTCAGCAGAAAGCTACTGGTTTGCTTGTTGGCAGAAAGTTGCAGTTCTGTTTATCAGCAGAAAGGAGTTGTTCTGTAAATCAGCAAAATTTTATTATTTCACGAGTCAGCAGAAAGCTGGAGTTCTGTGTCAATACGTTGTTGTTCTGTATGTCAGCAACAAGCTGTTGTTCTGTTTGTCAGCAAGAAGTTGACCAGAGAAGTCCTTACAAAGAAAGAAATTGTAAGAAATTTATAGTGACATGTAATGTGACTTATGTGAAATCCATGATAGAATATGAGTAAACTAGTAAAGGCTGGTTCACACAAGTGATTGATCGTCTGATTGATTGGGTAACACTCACTCACCATTTATGACAAAGCGTAAATAAATTATGTACTAGACAATGACTATTAAAGAAATTTTAGTCGTGAAAAATCATGATAAGACAATGTGATTTGTTGCTACGACTGTGTCACTGGAACTGGGGCTAGTCGCAATTCCAGTACCTCTCACCTGACGTCTCATTTAGCGTAGTAAACAATCAGTGACCAGTGCAACCAGCAATTGTTGCACACATCTTGAAATTTCATCAAAGCTATGAGTGCGAGTCAAAAACATTATTTAGTTGCGCTTTTTCAGTGGGTGTCACCCGATCAATTAGATGGTCAATCGTTCATGTGAACCGGCCATAAAAAACTGTTGACAGAAATAGTTGCACTCACATTGTGGTGTCGACGTGACTGGTAGAACTCTCGCATCTCATCTATTATCTGCCAACCAGTCAATATAACTGCACCCCCCTACAACGCACATCACATCACTGTCAATACTTGCAGCAAATAGTTACAGTTCAAATTACATAAAACAGCAGTAATATTAAAAATCATGACAGGTATTTCACATCATACACATAATATCTGCACAATATCCTTGTATTACTATAGTTATAGCTTTCTTAATAAATCCAGTTGGTAAATTCCTAGTTAGCCTTGAAACAAATTAAAATGCATATATCAGGGATGCTGGCTTTACATGAAAAAGGATGCATTTGAGTTTTACTTCTTTAATTGTAAAGAAAAAAACATGTTGTTGTTACAAAATACCATAGAAAATATGTGTCTAAAAGTACTGTTAGGTGACGTACCAACAACACAATCCTCCACCACTGTTCAGGAAGCTTGTAATCGTAGCGTTCATTGAAATTAAGAACTATGCCAAAGGCACTCCACAGCAAGATGAATACCAGATTGAGCAACGTGTTGAACACTGCTCGATACCTGCAAGTAAAGTCACTCTGAGCAGTGCTGGAAAGCACAGTTTAACCAAACAATGCTTGAAAGTATTCCCACTCAGACAAGTATTCCCAAACCAGGCAAAATATAGTAATCACACTAACGACCGAAAGTACAACCATAGTGCACAGTGTCTGGAAGTACAACCATAGTGAACAGTGTCTGGAAGTACAACCATAGTGAACAGTGTCTGGAAGTACAACCATAGTGCACAGTGTCTGGAAGTACAACCACAGTGCACAGTGTCTTCAAGTACAACCATAGTGAACAGTGTCTGGAAGTACAACCATAGTGCACAGTGTCTGGAAGTACAACCATAGTGCACAGTGTCTGGAAGTACAACCATAGTGAACAGTGTCTTGAAGTATAACCATAGTGCACAGTGTCTGGAAGTACAACCATAGTGCACAGTGTCTGGAAGTACAACCATAGTGCACAGTGTCTGGAAGTACAACCATAGTGAACAGTGTCTTGAAGTATAACCATAGTGCACAGTGTCTGGAAGTACAACCATAGTGAACAGTGTCTGGAAGTACAACCATAGTGCACAGTGTCTGGAAGTACAACCACAGTGCACAGTGTCTGGAAGTACAACCATAGTGAACAGTGTATTGAAGTACAACCATAGTGCACAGTGTCTGGAAGTACAACCATAGTGCACAGTGTCTGGAAGTACATCCATAGTGAACAGTGTCTTGAAGTACAACCATAGTGCACAGTGCCTGGAAGTACAACCATAGTGCACAGTGTCTGGAAGTACAACCATAGTGAACAGTGTCTGGAAGTACAACCATAGTGAACAGTGTCTTGAAGTACAACCATAGTGCACAGTGTCTGGAAGTACAACCATAGTGCAGTGTCTGGAAGTACATCCATAGTGAACAGTGTCTTGAAGTACAACCATAGTGCACAGTGTCTGGAAGTACAACCATAGTGCACAGTGTCTGGAAGTACAACCATAGTGAACAGTGTCTTGAAGTACAACCATAGTGAACAGTGTCTGGAAATACAACCATAGTGCACAGTGTCTGGAAGTACAACCATAGTGCACAGTGTCTGGAAGTACAACCATAGTGAACAGTGTCTGGAAGTACAACCATAGTGCACAGTGTCTGGAAGTACAACCATAGTGCACAGTGTCTGGAAGTACAACCATAGTGAACAGTGTCTGGAAGTACAACCATAGTGAACAGTGTCTGGAAGTACATCCACATGTTACCAGTAACTACTGTCAACTTTAGTAGTATTATGAAATAAAAACAAATTAAAACACACTATTTTTAACCATAAATATAATTAAGCATAGGCCTACTGGCATTACAAATCAAATGCTATAAATAATGCGTAATTGTCTCTGATAGTTCTGAGTATACACACACATAACCCTGTACATTACGTGCACAAAGTCATTTAATTTTTACTACATGCAATCACATTTTAGTTAGTTAGTTGGTTAACAAAGTGAGTACTAGTCAGATGATTGATGAACAAGCAGATTGAATAAATGGCATTGTTAATGGCAAGTTTACAGATGAACTGGGATAAGGGAAGCAGGAAGCAGAGACCTACCTTGCAAAACATTTCCACTTGATGCTAATAAGTTCTAGGAAGATTGGGTCAAGAATTATTTCAAAACGCCTATGGACGACGGTGACATGGTGCTGAAAGAAAGTCAGTTTGACAGCACGCCTCTTTTAATGTCCTGGCACCCAAAGTGAAAAACTACAGAAAGTGTCCCATTAGAGAAGAACATGCTTATGATCATAGCACACAAGACAGGTATTTGTCCAGATAAAAGATGTGTCCACAACAAAATAAACTATGGCAGCCATCTGTTTATTTCTTTATAAGTCATCAAACTATCGTAACATTTTGAAAAATAAATCCAACATGTATTAGATGTGAAACAAAATAGATCTGATGAACATTGTAAATTCTGAGACTACCCAGGTTTTGTGAGTGTATTATCGATGAATAGCTGTTGCTTTTTGCAGATGTATATTATTTTAACCAAATTTCAAAACACAACTCTCTAATGTGTGACAGTATTTGATCAAAAATACACCAATTGTAAAACAATTACATTTGAAGTAAGATGTGTTGAAATATATTCTAGTGTCTCATGGAAAACACTCTGGCTGCTATAGTATTTCCAGGAAAATACAGAAACCAGGTTGTGTGAAATTTATGAATATATGTCTGATAAATTAAAAAGTATATTATATAAGGGAGCATTTAGTGTAAGAAAGGGAGCATTCAATGTAAGGAAGCATTCAGTATAAGTAAAGGAGTATTCAGTATAAGTAGATGAGTGTTCAATGAAAGCAAGGGAGCATTCAGTGCAAGCAAGGGAATGTTCAATGAAAGCAAGGGAGCATTCAGTGCAAGCAAGGGAATGTTTAATGAAAGCAAGGGAGCATTCAGTGCAAGCAAGGGAATGTTCAATGAAAGCAAGGGAGCATTCAGTGCAAGCAAGGGAATGTTTAATGAAAGCAAGGGAGCATTCAGTGCAAGCAAGGGAATGTTCAATGAAAGCAAGGGAGCATTCAGTGCAAGCAAGGGAATGTTTAATGAAAGCAAGTAGAGATTGCACATTACATGACTTAACCAAGAAGAAATATCTATATGTGATGCCACTAAAACGTACATCCCAAAATGTTTCCACTTGATTCTGATGAGACGATAAACAGCAGCATGTGTGACGAGGTCAAACTGTTTATACATCGCAATCACTTGAAGCTGGCAACAGTGGTGAGATACATAACGAAACAGAAATTGAATTATATTAATAAACTGAAATGTGCATATGTTATGTGCATACATGCAATGCAAAGAAAATATAACTAGTGAATATGCATGCTTTGTGCACGTGCAAATGTAATATATTTCAAGTTTGGTACATGATAGTAACAACTGTATTCATTACAACAAATGTAAGTAAAACTGGCTGAAATATCTGTCCAGTGTAATGTACTGTTAGTACTGTCATCATAATATAATAATAATAATAGTATGTTTATTTTATAGTGCAGACTCTCGTATTAAACAGATCATTGAGTGTTACAACAAAATAACAAATAATAAAAATGCACATAATTTTGCTTATAATTAAATATTTAAAAAAATAATAATATTATATATTATTAATTATTAAAATGAAGTAAATTTAAATACAGTATATTTGACAACATATATTAAATGATGTGTGTTGCCACACATCATTTCAGTTTATATGGTGACAGCCTATGTTGTGTCATGAGTGACATAATCAGACATATACATGTACCTTAAGTCTATTGGAGTCAGTGAGAGGAGTTCTTTAACTTTTACATCTACATCTGTGGCCTAATGAGACATGTATTCTATGTCTACTTATAGATGGCAGTAAGTTACAGTCTGCATGACACTGACACTGACACTGACACACACACACACACACACACACACACACACACACACACACACACACACACACACACACACACACACACACACACACACACACACACACACACACACACACACACACACACACACACACACACACACACATACACACACACACACCTTAAGTCTATTTACAGGTGGCTGAAGTTACAGTCTGCATGACACTGACACTGACACTGACACTGACACACACACACACACACACACACACACACACACACACACACACACACACACACACACACACACACACACACACACACACACACACACACACACACACACACACACACACACACCTTAAGTCTATTTACAGGTGGCTGAAGTTACAGTCACTTGTGGCCAAATGACACATGCACTTTAAGTCTACTTACAGCTGTCTGTGGATGCACTTCCCTGTGATCATCTGCAGCCAAACATACATGTGTTTATCACTGTTAGAATCACTGCATGCTCTTGTATGTTTGCTAAATTTCCAGTGCAAAACATAAACTTTATAATGTGATGAACAATTAGTGACAAGCAGTATAAATTAACAACTATAAAATTCACTTGACATCTTGGTTATATTTTGGTAATTTTACCAGTGGTTTAAGATTAAAAGTAACATACAACAAATCACCAAAATAAGATAGCAAAACAAATATGCACAGACAGAACGACACAGGCAATTGGGTTAGTATAGAATGTAAGAGTTAGCATTACCTGAGAGGTGGCAGCATGCTACAGACAGACAGGCATGCTGTGCTGACAGCCAGGCAGACAACAGTTCTGTGAAGAACACTGTACTGCTTTCATGCAGAGGCAGTTATGTGACTGGTTCATTAGTCAGGTATAGCAAGCAGTCATCACTGGCCAAGGCAGCAATACTATAGCAGTAAGTATGTGTGTGAGTTAAGCAGGACAGTTCTTTCATAATAATTTGGTGAGCCATAATAAGAATTAATGTTAATTAATTGTTTGAATGAAGTACATCAGCTCAGCCTCTAAGTGGGGCTAGTAGTATATATATATATATATATATATATATATATATATATATATATATATATATATATATATATATATATATATATATATATATATATATATATATATATATATATATATATATATATATATATATATATATATATATATATATATATATATATATATATATATATATATTTATATATATATATATATATATATATATATATATATATATATATATATATATATATATATATATATATATATATATATATATATATATATATATATATATATATATATATATATATATATATATATATATTTATATTATGTAAAACACACATTCATATAATAGTTAAATCAAAGACACAAGAAGTGCAGCGAAAAGCCCTGAGAAGGTAAGTAAAATCAGTACATAAAAACATATACAGTTAAAATCAGTAGTAATAAATTGGCAGCAAAAACACTCCATTACAAATGTCTACAAGAAGAAGACAAACAGCAACAACATACAATACTAACACATCGTCAAGGCATCACTGACAGGAAGCAATGTAGACCAAGTATAGAAGCAGCAACAAAGTTGTGGTACAACACACAAGTTGGCATCAACTAAGCAGGCTTCCTTCACATTTGAAGGATCACGGGTTGTTAAGTACCCAAATAAGGATGTCACGCAGAGACAATGATTGGACAGTCCAAGAGAGCACATTTACCAGGTTTCCTTGGGTCCAGTCTGTTGAGGTAGTAGTACTGCTTTCTGTTTGCGTGGTCAGTACTGTGGAACTGAGACAACGCAAGCTTGGCCTGCCAACACATTCAGTACACAAGTGAGGTGGCGCCACCTTGTGAACATTTGATGTATGACCAGAACTACAGTTCTGATGATGACGATGACAACAAGATGACAACAATGACAATGATGTAAGGAACATCACAGGAGCATTCTAAATGTGCTCCTAACATCACAAACACCTACTCACATCTCAACTTAAATCTACAATTGTAGTTGTAACAAGATGAGGCAGGGTTAGCCCAATGTCATTTCCTTTATAGCTATTGTCCCCTTCTCCCTTCATATTTATGCCTGTAGCACCCCCCATTGTCATAATTTTGATTCCCAATTTTTTTTATATTTCTTTCTCATTTAGTCTTTAAGTATCCTTTTCCAATAAGAGCCCTTATCTTCCCAGCACCTCACGTAATATACCATGTACTATACCATGTACTATACCATGTACTATACCATGTACTAACCACTGTTGGCATCTTAGTGATCATCCAGGCAATGGCCGACTGTCCGCTGTTGTCTTCCACTCCGGCCAAGGCTGGGTCATCCAGCTCCAGCAACAGACGGGCTGACTCACTGCGGTCTGAAACAGATTGGTCAGTTAGTAACAGGTGGGTAGTTTCACTATGGTTTGACACTCCACAAAAAAATCTATAGAATTCTTTAAAAATTCTATAGAAATAGTTTACATCTACTTCAATTTCCTATAGATCTGCATTGAATTTTATAGAATTCTACAGAGCAGAATATTGTGTAGGAAATGATAGAATATTTTCTGAATTGTTCACAGTTGTGTCTGCAAAAACCCAATAGAATATTCTATAAAAACCAGTTAACAAACATAACAACAATTGGGCAGTCCCATTTATACATATAGTTAAAGCAAATCTTTCATTACATTATCTAACACAGAATTTGCCGGTTGACTACTTCTTGGTATGTTTAATTAATCCTAGCTATCAATACAAGTAAAACCTTGCTGTGTTTGTGTGTGTTAGCCTGCTGAGATAGAGACACATACCTAGCTCAGCTGCCACATGGAGAGGGGTCCGACCCTTGTAGTCTCTCACTTCCTTGTAGTTACAATACAAGTAAAACCTTGCTGTGTTTGTGTGTGTTAGCCTGCTGAGATAGAGACACATACCTAGCTCAGCTGCCACATGGAGAGGGGTCCGACCCTTGTAGTCTCTCACTTCCTTGTAGTTACAATCACACTTAATGAGTGCCTTCAGTGATGAGCAGGCATCGTTTCTCGCTGCAAAGTGTACCGGAGTCTGCCACTCCTCTTTTGTCCTAGCCTCCTTCTTTGCTGAAACGTATAATGCAGCACCATTTAAAAATGGCCAAAGCTTCAGATTAGGCATACCTTGAATGATAATGATAATGATTTATTGTCTTCATGATGATACAGTTCATATACACATGATACACAGCATATATCAACGAAGAAAATGGAAAAGAAGCAATATAGCTTATAATTCCTTGTTTACATAATTCATTAATGTACAGTGCATCGTGCAGTAGTGCAGAACTGTTAGAACATGTGCAGTGTAACAAGATTGAAGTATACTAGGACATCTCCATATGTATTACATTTGATGATGTACATCATTCACAAGTTGACAGTTGTACTACAAGTTTACTACAGTAAAACTAGATCAGTTGTTGTGTGTGTGTATGCGTGCATGCGTGCGTGCGTGCGTGCATGCGTGCGTGCGTGCGTGTGTATATATATATTCACATAGTTCATATGACTACCCAGTTAAATATAATTTGACCGGTGACTACGGCACATAACCACAACTTTGTAGTGTAATGTATCAACAATGAGGTTATTATGCAGCATAGTATTCACTTCACAATATAAATTGTTCATAATAAGTATATATATATATATATATATATATATATATATTAGCTGTATGAAACTATTACCATGTCAGCATTCATACATTCATCAAGAACAAGTGCTTTAATTCTCTTTTTTAACGTTTGAAGTGATGTACAATCTTCTAGATTATTCTTTATCACTATAGTATTCCAGTATTTGGAACCAGTATATGCCAATGTATTTTGTCTGATTTTTGTACAGCAATATGGTATTTATAAGTTGTTCTTTGCCTTGTGTCATCTCGAGTGACATTCTGAGAATCTATGTGGAGAGACATTTAAAGTAATCATGTCATTGAATATTTCTGGTAACATACCCCTGTTGTGTTTATACATATAGTTGAAAGTTAACATAATACAAAAATATTTGTACAATTAGCAGAATGAAGGATGATGTGCTACTGATAGGAGATAGGTGCTTAAATTTTAAAATGACACTTCCTGCTTGACACAATACAATTCAGTGATAATGCTAACCTCCATTAGCAATCAGGAATTTGACCATTTCTGGATAGTCGACAGCAGCTGCTATGTGAAGTGGTGTACGGCCGTAATTGTCCGGCTGATCCAAATTTGCCCCATGCTCCAAGAGAAACTTTGCCACATCCAAGTGCCATGTCCGAGCAGCCTGTAGACAGGTGAAATTTGCAACATTCACTAATCATACAGTCTACGCATCCTACACTTGCATGCACCCTGTAATCAGCAAATCTAAATCAAGAATTTAGCACAGGTGGAGGATGGCACTAGCATGGAGGCTATTTAATCAGTGTAACTCTGAAGCTGGACATTTTACTAGAAATTGCTATGGCATCCATCAAAGTAGCCATAGCATTTGTATGACATTGTTGTTGAAATCATAGTCTATTTTACAAATTATGTTTCTCTGTGTTGTATTTAAACATGGATCCCACACAGTTGCACAGATTTTATTTGATGTTTGATATGGAAAGATTTGAAGGCTTAAGAATGCCAACTTTGATTATAAGCCTCACCTCGTGGAAGATGCTCTGTCCATATTTGTCAGTGCAATCGATGTCTGCACCGTTCTTCAGAACAGTTTCCACATACTCCAGATTGATGCTCTCATTATCGTCACCCGACAGAGAAAGACGTGCAAAGTACTCAATCAGGTTGCGGTTGTGTGCCACAACAATGTGCTTTTGCGTGCTCGTCATGCTGGCGTCACACACATCGACATCGTCTACATCAAACGTCAGGCCTATCCCACCTGTCTTGCGCCGATCGAATGCAGAGTCTCCATCTGGATATTAACATGCATAAAAGTTCAGTTGAAAGTGATTAACAGATCCTACTAATGATATGACACTCAACCTGGCTGAGATGAGAGGACCAACTTTTCATTCCAACAACCTCCAGTCAACGTTTTATGCCAGTTTTTGCTACCATTAATAACTTTTAAGTTTTGGCATCATATTCTGTTCATTTCAATGTCGTTTCATGCTATGTGGATTCATGCCCTGACATTTTAGGAATGTAGTACATTT
The DNA here is from genome assembly GCA_033239005.1 of Lamellibrachia satsuma. Classification (NCBI taxonomy): domain Eukaryota; kingdom Metazoa; phylum Annelida; class Polychaeta; order Sabellida; family Siboglinidae; genus Lamellibrachia; species Lamellibrachia satsuma. The sequence continues at coordinate 12,417,266 of BSQZ01000007.1, read as the reverse complement.
AGAGAAAAAATTTCTTCTAATATCTTGAATACAGGATAAGCAGCACTACATACTATTTGACACAATTAAGAGAGTTCCGTAGAATAGACATAAACAGTTCTGGCTTAGCAGCAACAAAGCTGCTTCAACCTAAGTGGAGATCAAATTGAAGTTTTAAGATCTTGAATAGGCATGAAAATATTGCAAGAAATAATTTCTCTTACTTAAGGAAGATAGAACCAGAGGACATGAAATGACATTAGTGAAGGAGAAGCATATAGATTAGAAAGCACTCATTCTCACAGACAGGCCGGTCCTCACTGTTTTGAAAAGGGGGGTATTGGAGATTTCTGGAAAATTTTACATTTAATCACAATTCTCAACCCCCCCTCGAATACGGGCATGCACAAAGGACAATGAATGGAATAAATTATCTAAAAATTGTGTAAATGTTAGCAGCGTGAATGTGTTTAAAAAGAAAATTTACAAATGTCTCAGAGGGGCAGGTCATCCAAAAGACACAGGCAAAGTGGGGTAAACAAAACTGCCCAATTTTCAAAATGGCAGCAAGTGGACTTGAACCCGGCTCATCTCGACTGACATTCTGAGAATCTATCTGCCGAACCACTGTGCCACATTAACAAGCCTTGTCTTAAAAAAATGTTCTCTTAATATACTGAATGCATCCTGTAGGATGAGCTGTGAATGGAAACAGATGAAAAAACTGAAGGATCTTGACGCCTTTACATGAAAGATGGCAGCAGCAAAAAGTAATGAGAAAGAAAGAAAAGCACGTAAACAAAGGTAGAATACGAACATAACCAACCATGTAAACAAACTTGTATGCTTGTTTGCATTAGCATGTTTACATTCAACATTAACAATAAAATTTAAAGAAACCCAAAACGTAATCAACAAACGCTATTTTAACACAATGATGTGGAGCATCAAAAAGATAACATTTGGAAGAGAGGCTGAGCGAATAAACTGACATAATCTCATGGTGATATCACTAGATTAGGCTCAGAAATGCAGAAAGTTGTCTTTAATTATCATCACCTCAACAAATTCATGATAAAAGCATGACTTACGTAATGGTGACTAAAAATGCATGTGATGCAGCAATAGCAATGCTTTACACTATGGTTTACATGTGTACGTGGGAATGAAGTGGTGGGAAACTCAAGATGCTGTGTTTGTAGTGAAATAACTTAGCGACAAATGCAACTGTACATGTTGCATGGTTATTTGTATTGGCTCACCTCGAAAACGTTTGGTTTGATCTGTGATCTTCTTCACTATAATCAAATGTGGTACTGATACAATGTTTCCCTTCAGACAAGTAAAAATCCATTTTGTCAATCTACTAGTGTGCATGTCTATGCATGTATATATATATATATATATATATATATATATATATATATATATATATATATATATATATATATATATATATATATATATATATATATATAAATATATATATATATAAATATATGTGTCCCTGCTTGTGTGGATGGGTAGTCATGCTGTAATAGCGACGATTTTGTCTCTCTTTCTAAATAAATATTACGACAACGGAGGGGTACCGATGTGAAGAAGAACTATCAAATGAAGCTTCACTGTATTAACCAACCTTAATCTTTATTATAACAATAAATATTAAACCCTGACAGTTGACCAGTTCCAGCCAAGTTTACAACACCTATCAGCAGCTCACCAGCATACCCAGCCCTTGACTGAGAGGGAAACCCCCCTCAGCGTACACCACTGCCTGCCTGCAACTTCCTTGTCTTTCTCCCTGTCTATAACACTATATAACATCCAAGCCTAGTTGACCAAACATTCACTAGCAAATCGTTATCTCTCACGTCCTGCCTTCTAGTTTGAACAGACTAACTAACACCACATGTTTCTCATGAGGCAACAGTCCCTGAGTAATTAATTAACATTTAATACTTGTCAATCTGGTGACACTGGACTGTGGCTCTTATCTAACATCCCAGAACTGACACCCCAGCACTGACACTGATACTTAATATATGTAGTTAGATATAATAGGTACAACTTCTATCAAACTGATGACATAATTATATTATAATAAAACCGATGTGGTAACAATTATATTATAATGAGCCTTACCACAATTCTAGTTGTAGTATTGTCTGTGTAGGTGTCTCAACAGATAGGCAGGTTTCATTAAATTACAGCACTTTATCATTAAAATATACTTATCATTAAAATATAAATGTTATGAATGTTTTACTATAATTAAAAATTCAGATGATATATGTTAAGTCAAAAATGCATACTAGTTAACCGTACCAATCTTGGGATCCATCTGAAATTTAAATATTATTTTGGTGGTCACTGAAATAATGTTTCTGCTAAGTTATTTAGAATAATCTAAGCCACATTCAAAAATATGCACAGCTCAGTAACTTCCATTGTATGAGGAGACACCTCACTTGTACTAATTGTTGCTTTGTTCTTAACATAATTTAAACCACATCACAACGTAGCAACCATTGGCCATGTTATGAAAAAAACTTAAATGCTATATAATAAAAGAAAACTACTATGTCTTGTTACAAGTTACCTGAGACCACAGTTTTTCTCTTCGAAGTTATGTATTTGCGCCACTTTGCAGTTCCAGCTTTGATGTTGCTAATGACATTGAGCTTATTTTTATCCATACCACCCATCTGAAACTTCTTGGCTGTGCTCCTGAAAGATATAGAAAGTAGATGTAGATGCTGACATTGTCAAAAGAGATCTTTGTAGGTTTCATGATCATGATTTCACTTAACAAAGTTGAGAAATACAAATGAAAAAACTTTTTCAAAGAATAAGCTTTAATACTATAAGGAAACATAACATAATAAGTTTGCATTATCCAAGTGGGGCTCAAATGTAATTAAAGGAATTCTCATACAAAATTTAAATATGCAGCACTTATATTTTAACTAATCATAGGCATACTTACAACCAGACCTGAGTAAACTGTCTGGATAATGAAGTGAAACCCGAACAGAAATGACTGTTATTAACATGTGACTGACTGGTTTATATGCTTGTAACATATAAAAACTGAAATATCATGACATTAAGACTAGTATGTCTGAGAATAAATAGACACAAACTTGTTGTTCCTGAGTTTCTTTTCTTCCAGTTCAAACAAATCATCTTCTTGACCTGTAGGAGCAGGACAGACTCGACTCTTAGCCTTGTGCTTCTTTGCTTTATCTTCTTTCCCATTCATGGTTGTTGTACTCTGTAAACCAATTGTATATTTTGCACACACACAACTAATAACTTAAGATTTAAAAGTGACACACATTAAGCGCTTTACATGTGTATTCCGTGACATACCATCTGTACATTGGCATCAAGAAGTAGAAAAATGGTGCTCCAAATAATTGAGTATGAGTAAGTCTATCATCTAACAGTGGGTGATACTATCCAAAGTCAATGTGTGTGCGACTTCATGGACATTACGGTTTTCATCACATCATGATTATATTATACATGAAATATGTGTGTACTGTGTGTGTGCATATTGCGTTTTAATAATGTTCCAAATAAGCTAGACGAGTTAGTTTTTGGTCGCCTTTCATTAACTGGAAAGGCGAACCTCTGACCTAATAAATATATTCTCTATCCTCGTACACAAGATAAAAACTGTGTCACCACTTTTGGTTTGGGCTTTGGTTGATGATTTGTTGAGGGCATAAATAAACCAGCTTCCTATATACCCACTGTACGTACTACTGATCACTTGAAGGTTGCTGTCTTCTCCACCACTACCCTGGCACTGTCACTAGATTGTGGGCATTGCTACAACTTGAAATTCTTGATTGTACTTGTCTGATAGTTGGCAGGCAGCCTGATTTACTAATTAATAGTAAATGAATATAACAATTATATATGACATGTACTGACTTTAGTTACATTTGTACCACATGTAGTAGCTATTAAATCTGCATCATAAATAAAATGTGACTTACATCTCTAGTGAAATCCAACCTTTATCGATGACCAATGTAAATTCGCCGATGCAGCACTTCACAGTTTGTGGACGCCTGTTGATCTTGAAGCGTAACAGCACGCCATGTTGTTGATGACGTGTATTTATATAGTCGTCATGGTTACGAGAATTGGGTGTTAACATTATTTTTAAGGAATGAACATAATTTCTATGCACAAGCGACATATTATATTGACAAACTAATAAAACCATATTTGTTTAAGTAATATCTGCACGTTCGGGTTAGTCTCGTTTTAACGTTAATCTCTCAACCTCCATTATCGACGGAACGGGCGCAGGGAGTAAATTAAGAATTCAGTGTTTTGTTTGGTGATTTGTGGTGGATGGTGTCGATCCTCAGCACGAACATGTATCATATATTATCGCTTAGGACCTTCCACCTTAATGGGCAGCTATGTGTTCAACTGTGGCGAAAGATGACGACGTGAATGGCTTTAATGACAAATTATATTTCTGATTTCACCAACCATGCCTGTGACCACGTCCATATTGATATGTCCCGCGGTCCGCCATACCATAAAAGTAAACCGAACATAAGCTAACGGGACTGGACGTGGAAATGTGGGGTGTAGTCGTGCTGATTTAACCCCTGGCGTCTGATATGGCCTATGTTATTTGTTGTTTCTGAATTAAAACGCAATGGGGGATGCAGCCTCGAGAAAGAATGCAGCCGTAATCCGCCTCAGGCAGCAACTCAAAAAGAAAAAAGAGGCTCTTGCAGATCAATTTGAATACAAAATGTACATGGTGTTCCACTTTAAAGACCAGGTGAGCCTACATGGGAACCACATTTTTTTAAAGGCTGTTTATAAATAACCTTTAAATAACCTTATTCATGTCCAGTGGCAGTGTCAAGTAATCTTTGCATCCATATAGTTCTCTTGGTAACTCCAGCATGTCCAGTCGTATGTCAGATAATGAATATTGCATACCAGAAGTGTTTCATATAACAATTGTTATTTTTGTATTGTTTAGTAATTATAAAATTTTAATTAATGTTAGACATGATTTCCAAATTAAATAGCCCTATCTAGACTGATACTTGCCATCAAAGAAAGTTTTAAAAGATGAGACATGGTTGCATTACAATTTTATTTAAAATTATGCACTGGTCATATACATGACAATATAAACCTTTGATTATTAGCTAAATATATCGCCATAAAATAATCCATAACTGACTTCAGTTTTCATTATAAATGCAATAAACTGCTGAAAGTTAACATATCTATATGCATCAATAAATGTTTCAGTTAACCACTGAGTTTGTCCTGTGGTATAGCTGTATTTAGTTACTATATTGGATATCTGTTAATATCTTTAAACAATTCATTTCAGAAGAAGGCATGTGCTGTATTTGAAATAGCAGAAGTTCTTCCAGTGATGACTAACAACTATGAGGAAAGCATTCTTAGAGGTGTCAAAGTAAGTAATTTTCATTTGGCAGTTAACATTACACTCATGGTACTTTCCTGGCATTTTCATTTTTTTTAAAGTGATTTCCAGTTTGTGTTATAATAATAGCAATAATTCGTATTTGCTACAATAGTTTATGGTATCAATGTTCTCCATCCTGGAATTGTTTTAAGTGATACAATACTACATCATGGTGTACTTGCTAGGAGGCACCACATGTTTAATGTGTATTTATCCACAAGGACCAACATTTTGTATCTCTACATAAAACCAGTTGCGACTAAGTGGTGTAAAAATTTAGGTATGATACTCAAAAACTTCGTAAAATGCCACACCATCACTTAGAAGTGAGTTGGAAACATTGGTTACTAAGTTGTTGTTCTTCATTATTGCCTAGTGTTATTTTCTAATCAATCATTGATGTGTTGTAGGATGATTCATATTCATATGAAAGTTCACGCGAACTGTTGGAGAGGGACGTGGTGCAATTACATGCCCCCAGGTGGCAGTCAATGCGCAAGGTAACTAATTGTGCTTCATTTGTGACATTTTCACAGGTACATACACTAATACAGTGGACTCCACTTAATAGAATAATTTGGGGACAGAGCAATTTGATCCTACTAAGCGGCTGATTCACTTAAGCATCACACTTTTATACAGCAAGAATAGGGAATGATTCCAATATTTTTTATTCTACTAAATGGCTGAGTCTGTTAGATCTGCAATTCTGTTAAGCGGAGTCCACTGCATAAGAAATTATAGTATTCAGGAAGCACAGTGTTGTATTTTGCGCATGTTGACTGTGTAACACTACTTGACTATGCCTGCAGGACGTGATTGGGTGCACTACAGACATGAACTTCTTCCTATGGCCGAGGAAGGACATAGAACGCATGGAGTGTCTGCTCTTTTCCCGTTGGAAGGACGAAGAAAACAGCACCTTCAAGCCACTCGAGGTGAGCATTCTTGAGCAGTGTGGTAGATTAGGCCATGTTGGTTGTTTGTGTGTTCTGTATGACACTGTCTGTACTTAATGCTGCCTGGTGACTGGGTCTTGTGACTGGGTTTAATTACAGTTGTCAGTTACAGTTACACAGCTTCATGACAATTCGATGACAATTACAAAACTTAAAAATATATTACCATTATGGCACTGGAAAAATCAATCAAAATGCTACATAAAGGGTCAGCTGCAATAGTTCATAGGCTGAATACAACTAAATTGTTTTATAAAAGTGTATCATCATTACTGCTAATTTTGGACATTATTTTAGGTGAAGTCATGCTTGCTTCTTGACATTGTCAATTACAGTGGTCAAATGCACAGCCTCACAAAACATGATTACAAATGATGCAGTTACAGTTGAACCCCGCCCTGTTCGCAGGCCAAGTTTGAATTCCACCATGAGGACTATGAGAAACAGTTGATGAGACTCCTCGTATGCAAGGACAAGTCTGGACTCATCATCAGCAATCCAGCTGAGACAATGTTCCTCTTTGTTGACCGCCAACACCTTGAGGTGTGTTCCTTTTACCTGCAGTGACTCTCTGTGTGACGTTGCACAGTGTCTAGTGCAACACTGATATTTGCCCCTCTGTCATTACAATGCATGCCTGCCAACTCTCCCACTTATGTATATTTTAATAATTCAAATTACCTAGATCTAAATATGACTTTAACAAATTAACAATAGATACCTACGTTGTGTCCCAGCACATGTTTGCTACATTCCCCAGTTATGGTTTGTGGTGGCCAACATAGTAGCTATGGCATTATACAGTCGCGCCCCGTTATTACTCGGATTCGGGTGTTACGAGGTCATTCGTGGACCCCGATTTTCTGCCGCCAGGGGAAATGCCAAATGGGCCTGTTTAAACCTACTTAGAATTGCTTTGACAATTCTCAAGTACATTAGACGAACAATGTCAATGAACCAGTATCAATGTGTTGTTTGTTTTGCGCTGTCGCTGGCTTCGTTTCGACGATTTGTAAATTGCAATCGAGATTCACAAATACACCTCGAGTAAGAATCGGATCAACAGTTTTAAATGCATTTAGCATGCAACATAACACTTGGGTGAAATGACATGCTTCCATTACATCGTAAATTTAATCGTTTTCTCGACGCGAAACCAACATGCCAAATTCCTAACCCAATGCTCTACCTGTGCGCGAAAATATGAATTTGTCATCAACATATGAAACAATGAATCGATGTTAAGTAGTGCATACTAAATTTATTCTTCGGTCGAGATCAGTTGAAAGACAGTAAAACAATTATTAATCCTACTATTGTCGTTTTCTGTGTTTTATCAGCTTACATGCTACGTTTGTCAAATCATATACATTTTCGGCTGCTTAGATCCAGGTTATTATTTTTGGATCGTAGGCCTATTGGTCCAGTACATCATCATCGTAGTAGATCTATTCCATAACGGTATACGTACATATGTTTTATTCAGTTCAAGAATTAACAGGGTGTGACTATGTAAAAAATAATACACGTTGATGCTAGTATAAGTTTAATAAGTTCCATAAACTGCATGTTGGCGTATAAGACAGTGCTGCAAGCACACAGGACTTCGACAGTGTTCATGGATTTGGTGCAGTGGGCGGCGATTGCTGTTGTTTAGTAGCTCCCTGGTGGCAGATATGGGAACACCTAACGTGCCTCACGTACAGCGCAGTCCGAAGTCGTGGCCCCGACCACCGCGTTATAATGTTTTGTAAACTATATTTTGTTACATGAAAGTATTGCCAGTTATCTACATTGTTTGGGCATGTAACCAGCGGCATATTTGGGGGACATTGAGCCATGACCCTGGTTAGCTTAACTTCTTTATTTAATTTTTTATTTAGCTTATTGCACCACAACATGGTAGCATAGTGAGCTAATAGGTGACTAAGCTTTGGCCTCACTACTTCCTAAATATGCCACTGCAGGAAGCCTTCCACAGATTAATGTTGACTTCAATTACTCTCTTTTTGTAAATAACCTGACATGGTGTGCGTTGAGTCTGACGTTTATGAGTCGCTGTTTACTTCTTTGTCAGTGTTTTTGACAGCTTGTTTTATGTCTCAGACTTCCAAGAGCAAGGCAATTGTCTTCAAACTTTCAAGCATCTGCCTCTACCTGCCACAGGTAAACAGTCTATGTGGATCTCATTTTTAAGCATAAAACATGTTATGAAAACATCTACATACACATGCATGTGATACTCACTGCCAACTGACATTGATTTTTCTAATTTCCTGTGTGTCCCTAATCTTACATAGCATTGTTGGTTGAAGCACATTTTGTGTGCAGTGGTAAAATTAATGGAATATGCAACTTGAATCGATCAAATTTTTTTGGCCTCTACCAAGCCATTCAGAAATAGATCATACTTTATATTTAAAGAAAATTATGTAATGGGGTATGTTGACCAATTAGTCCATTGTCGCATTGGAATTACAGTCGAATATGGCTGGTAATATTTAACTTTTACTTGATTCATGGCATTGCCCTAACAGTGTGGCTATGTTTCTTTACATAAATTCCAAAAGCTAAACAATGGCAGAAACCGCCTGTAGCACATAACTGTCAACCTTATATCATAATTACTGGATATTAATGATGGCCGGTATACAGTCACCACTTACAAATGTATTTGATCCCAGGTGTGCTATTGTGACTGTGTTTCCTTTCAGGATCGACTGACGTACTGGGAACCAGGCACATGTAAGGAAGTAGTGGACAGCTACTTGAATTCACCAGTCACTGAAAACCAAAGTGGTTAATGGAGTTGCTGTGTTGTTTGTATATTTGCTGTGCCCCTATCGGAGACTGGTGTGGTTAGCAGTTGGTGTGTTGATGGTGAAGACAACTTCCTGCGTTACTTGTATATGTATATCATGTGAGTCTGCACTGGTTTAGCATGCTGGAGTGCTCACAGAGTGTTGCTGCATCACTTCTATGTTCCTGATTCAGGCACTCACTCACTCATTCAGGCACAATTCAGTGTTACTGGCTTCTATCTGCTGTGAGTCCATCAATTCAATGTTACTGCGTTATTTTTTAGACTAAGACAATACATTTTTTAACAAAGGCTTGTGTTAGGACCCACTTTGACCATACAGGGGTGCAAATAGCGGATATGTTTTGTAAAAAGAAAAATGGAATTACTTGTGATCAGCCATGAGTAGTATATGTATGTATATAGACACATTTTTTATTTTGTCACCTGCCTGTGCACAAATTAAGCGTACCCTTCAAATTTGTTTTCAGACAATCATGCCATTTGCACCCCTGCTGTAAGCCAAAAGCATGCACTGAAAAGTCATACTTTGGTCCAAAAGGGTGTCTTGCACTTTTACGAACACCCAATTTATTTGAGATATGCATTCTGTATCTCGGCCATTTTCTGATGAGATGAAAGTTGGGGGGTTTAGATCTAGTTTCCAAACCCAGCATTATGTTGAGTACTTGTACATTTGTAAATAGCAAAACACTTATATTGAGTCCATATTTGTTGTTTTACCCCAAAAAGTATTCATGTATGAAACTTACTGTTCTTCTTTCCAGAGCATTTGATGGTTTCGTAAGTGCAGCTTAGAACTTCAGGAACAGTTCTTGATATTTCATCGTCTTATTAGCCAGTAATTTAGGCTACATTTTAACTGTCATAACTCTATTATTCATACCTGTTTGTATATGTTAGATTGTCATTATCACTGTGATAAATAAAGATAGCAGTGATTCACTCGCCCTTATTATCATTCCGAAGTCAGTATGCCCACTACTGGTGTCACTGTAAATATTGTTTGATATAAACCTGTTGGTACACATATTTGAACCTGCATTGTACAACGAGTGATATATAGGTGTGCGTACTGTGTATGTACAAATGTGTATGTATTATTTTTGTAATTGGGGATTGTTTCAACATCATTTTAAAGGGTGATTTGTTGCATATATTTAGTATTTATACACCATCCAAGCTGTCATCGATAATTATCCCGGATATTGTTAGACAATTATGTCATTATAACTTACTTTAATGTGAGGTTATACATAAACATTTTTCCTTCCGCAAACTGCGGAAGGAAATTGGCGACTTGTATTGGCCAACTATCCCATGAAAGAGTTGAACGATTTGCGATGTTAATGTCATAGTCGAAACCGAGAAGACCAATGACAACATGTTTCAGTTTAGCAAAGACTAACTTGATTATATTGACAGTTCAGTTGTGGTAGATTAAAACGGGGCTGCTTGAAATGAGCATCATTTTAATGGTGTTTATCTTGTATGGGCAGAGAGAATATGTATACTTTGTTGAAAAGAAATCCTGGTCTGTGCTGTAAATGTGTTGGTAGGACTTGGCCAATTTGTACTGTGTGATACGAGAATCGGTTTAGGAGTAAATGCACAGGTTCCTGTCAGACTACTGCATGAAGTGATGTCTGTGTGAATTCGGCATTTTGGGAGTTTGTTGCAGTGTCAGCTGTTCAGTTCAGTCAGCGTACTGCAGTAATATTGAAAGTGTTATCACCACAGACTATATATTGTACAGAGACATCATAACCAGTACCTTATTCAAGTGTTCGCATGTTGAAGCATGACTGGTCTGTACAACGATCCATAGTTGTACTGCTACTAGGTAGCATAATTTTCAACTATGCCTAGACATGCATAGAAACTATTTAAGACGTTGAGTTATCAGTGTTACATGCCTATCTGAGAGATATGTAGCTGTACAGCAATGTATGCATGAAAGTACCACTTTCTGACACCATATTCTTTTTGTACATGTTTGCACAACGAGGTGGATTTAAGACCAGGGCTCATGCCACACAAACATTTATACTAAACTGCACTTGACTACTGTAAGTAAGTAAGTAAGTAAGCACTTGACTGCTGCTGCTGGAGAGTATGTTGTCTTTTGAACAATTAAAATACATTTAAGCCACCTTAATTGTGGTGCTGCAGCTTATTGTGTTTTGTATCAAACATGATTCCAGTTGTACCTTACCTGCCAGCTTTTGCGTTTGGCCAGATGACCGAAAAAAATGTTTAATGTTGTATGTTTGGAAACTGTTGAGTCACCAGTATTTCTTGTGCTAGAATTGTCCATGCTCCTTTTCTGAATTGACTGAATAAAATATTTTACCTGTTTTATTTGGTTACTTCGTAACTATATTGATATTGCATGTAGATCAATAATGTGAGTAACTTACTTGTGTTATTGGAATCAGAGTGGATGGCACTGAAAAAGGAAACAGGTCTGTTGTGCACAGGTGTCAGTGATGTTCCCTTGTTGAAGTTCCCTCTTCAGTTTGATTTTTTTGCTCCTCTCATTTCAGACTCATTTTGTGAAAAGTTGAACCTATCTAGTATCCGGCTCGTTTGTGCTAGTTCATTTATTTTGGTGATCTGTTATTATCGTATTGTAGATGGGTGTCCTTTAATTGTGTCTGGTTTTACTGTAAACATGGCCCAACTTTATTGGTTCTTGCAATAGTTTAATGTATTAAGGATATTATTATCACCAGTATTGTATAAAACAATCAGTTTCAGAAAGAATACATACGATATACATTATGTCCATAGACATAGTAAAAAAAATATGGTAAAACAAATTAGCATTACTAAGTGTGTACAAGTTTACGAAGAAGAAATCTTTTGATTAAATTTACAGATTGTTTCATAAATTAGCATATGCAACCAGTTATAAACTTAATATTTCAGGGTCTTCCTGCAGAATGACGTCATCGCAATCCCATAATCCGGGCATTTGACAATGGCCGTCAGCCATTGCATCTGAGCAATGGCGGTAGATGTTGTAGTATTTGAAAGTTAGGAGAGGACTCCCGGACGTCTTATCTGGAAGTTCGTTCCGTTAAATTCTCCAACTACACGTGCACGCATGGTAAGTTATCTTTCTCAAAAGTCACTATTCTTGACAGGATAATGCCACAAAATGTAAAAGAAGCTCACGCATCATATCATCCACGTCGAGCTTAGCGCTCGTCAGCACTAGCGGGCAGTGCGAAAATAGGTACGTCTGACTTAGGACTCCGAGTGATTATGTAACAAATTATATACTAGCCGGCCTGGTCGATCCTGATCACACAACCATCGCAGTTATGTCAGTGTGTGAACGTCTTTAAAATCGCAATAATGTGTGTGTGTGTGTGTTGGATTTGTTTAACGTAAATGCACGATACTGGTTTGGGCATGGATGGAGTAATTAATTTCATACAAAAATAACTAATAAGTGACAGTGTTAGTGGCCCTGCATGGTAGTGACAGTAGGCAGAACGGCACATTTTGGATTTTCACAGCATTTCTTAGCATGTTTGGTATCACTGGAAAGCCTATGTAATGACAAAACCAGAAATGCAAGCCTTTTTGTATCTTCATTTTTGACAGAGTTATGACCAAATAAAGAATCGTTTTTGGTAAAAACAGTTCTGCCGTTTTTTGAAAGTCATTGTTATTTAGCTTTTTCTGCTCAGTGCCCGCTACTTAATAATGGTAGTGACACTGACATGGTAGTGGCACTGACACTGTAGGTATGTCAGTGACAGTGTGTGTTAAAAAATAAATATGTTGATGTATGATTTTATTAATGATGTAAAACTGTAACACATACGAACACATTATAAACCTCTCATATATATATATATATATATATATACTGGTTGGTGTAGTTTTCAACCTACTAAATAGAATATGTGTTTTAAAAAAATCGGAAGAAACATTTTGTGCAAGAGATCGATATACCAAATCACTATATAATAGCTACTTCATCTATACACTGCAAACAAATTATTAAAACAATTGTTTTGAGTGAAAAACTTACGAATATTGAACGTCCGAATGAGGAAACCGGCGGAATTCAACCTTGTTCCGTGTTATATTATATATAAAAATATATGATTTAATGAAAGTAAGTTTATAAAGTATAGTTTTTGCCTCATACCTGCATAAACGTGTACAGAGCAATGAGCCAGTGAGGCACATAATGTATACCACATATTGATCAATCAATAACTCGCTCTACGAAGAAATGATGCTTGCACTTAATCAAAGTTGCATGCACCCTACTGGGTAGTATGGATATATCCAAACAACATGGTCATGGTTTTTGCAAGGGTTATTTTTTGCTGGTATTAGTGTTATGCACTAATAAATATTCATGTCATCTCCTCAAAGATTAAATGCCCAATTCCCATCCATTCTGTTTCTCCCAAGTTTTATTGTTGAGTAAGGTTGGTTAGATTCTGTGTGTTATGTTCAACCACAGCAGACATTCTCCTGAAATATGTGGATCAAGGCACAATTACAAGGTTTTTGTATACAGGAATGTGGTCACTAACTCTGATGATACAATTTAATTTTTTACCGAATCCATTGTCATATATTTTATGCATTTCATCTAGTAGAAGACACAGGAGACAAAGTACAATAAATGCATTTGTAAACAGCTTTTAAAATGAAAATAAATGCTACATTTCCAAATGAATACAGACAGTTTTTTCCCATACTCTCAAATCAGAACCAATGAAACTATCTTCCATCATTCACTCAGTTGTACAGCCAGCATTATTCATCCATGTACTGTTTGTACATGTATGTGCTTGTACATGTTAGTGCTTAAAAATTCATTTGCTGAACTCGGCAGTAAAAATATTTCACCACTCGGGCAAAATGTGGTGAAAAGACAGCACTTGGGTTGTTTAATACTATTGAATGGAGCTCTCATATTTTCGAAAGTTTACAATGTTGCTGCCTTAGCCTTAAGGTTGTTTATTGGAGTGTACTCCCCAGGGCATCAATGTTGGTTGTGTAGTAACCAACCCCTCCAGGGTCTACTCTACATAGAGATTTATCTAATCATCAATTACATTTGGAGCACCCAAACCCATATATGTGACAGATCATTTGGTTCCCTATCATTTGGTTCCCTATCATTTGGTTCCCTATCATTTGGTTCCCTATCATTTGGTTCCATATCATTTGGTTCCCTATCATTTGGTTCCCTATCATTTGGTTCCCTATCATTTGGTTCCCTATCATTTGGTTCCATATCATTTGGTTCCCTATCATTTGGTTCCATATCATTTCGTTCCCTATCATTTCGTTCCCTATCATTTCGTTCCCTATCATTTCGTTCCCTATCATTTGGATTAGCTTGGCTAAAAAAGTGTTTTAGATGTTTACTTACTTCTTCCACATCTTCAGTTGTTTTGTTTTCCCAATGGTGTACATAAAAACTTTGCACATATTTGCATCAGAAATGTATTTTACATGTGAATAAAGAGAATGTCCCATTAAAGCTATTGCTCAGTTTCTACTAGATGTTTTTTGCAAGGAAACTGAACAATGATGAACAATGTATTTATTGTGTGCTAGCAGGAATGCAATATTTTTCTGTTCAACACAGGATTGACACATACTTAAGGATTGACATTATTACTACCGGTATTGTGAAGTTACATTTTATCAATGCATCAGACTTGGTAATGGTAGCATTTACATGTGTTAAGTTTAAGGACACAAGAGTCACTCATTTGTACATCGGTAAGGAGAAAATTGCTAGTTTCATGCTATCTGTGATCAAATCGTAGATATGGTAGTTGTAGGCAGTCTGTAGTAATCTGAAATGCAAATGCCCCAAGAGCATTGCTCATTGCAGTCTATGTGGCAAGTGTCCAACGGTGAATGTACAATGATTATATATCACCACAGGCTGACATTATGTGTGGCCGGTTATGTAAATGGCTCCCAGAGGCACCCAATTATATCTCTGGCCATTTCAAAGATGCCCCAAACGATTTTTATGACTGCTGATTCATTTGGCAAATGGGACATACAGTATCTGAGGAATGTATGTAACTGTACTGTTAGCCATGGTTGTCAGTCATGATCATGGTTGTCAGTCATGACCATGGTAGTCAGTCATGATCATGGTTGTCATGATCATGGTTGTCAGTCATGACCATGGTTGTTAGTCATGACAACCCTAACCCTCAGTCATGACCATGGTTGTCGGTCATGATCATGGCTGTCGGTCATGATCATGGCTGTCGGTCATGATCATGGCTCTCGGTCATGATCATGGTTGTCGGTCGGTCATGATCATGGTTGTCGGTCGGTCATGATCATGGTTGTCGGTCATGATCATGGTTGTCAGTCATGACTGATTTTCACTGGCAATCTGGTGAAAATCACCCAGCAACATTGGTACAAAAGCAGTGCTTAATTTATTGTGTACTGCTTGGTTTTAGCTGGGTTCTCAGCTTTACCTTTTCTGTACATGTGATGTAAGTTACTCAACTAATAGTCAATGTCTTTATGGTTTATGAAACTTATTAGAAGCACAAACAAAAGTGACTGACATTTTTCAAATTAAAATAAAGTAATTTTTTTAATAACTTAGATGTCCATGTGAGCAGCCAAATGTGCGTAGAAAGATAGCAGGTCCATTTTTTATTATAATATCACTGCTAGAAAGAAACTGGGACTGTGTTGGAAGAAAATTGGCTGGTTAGTAGTCATGTATATAATATATATGAGTCTACCGTGAATGTGAGTCACTGAATGATGGCAGCATTCATGACAGACACACAATAAATTGATAGTTATCTATAAAAATGGACTTGTACACACAGCACTGAATATTGTATATATAACATTGTTGCCAGTGTCAGTAGCCTGTTTTCAGAGGGAACAGAATCCAATTAGTAGCCAGTAGAGACATTACTGTTCCAGACTCTGACTCAATTTCCAACTTTAGTACAACTTCCGAGTGCCAGCTAAGCATGTTGGCAAGTTGTAACCAATTAGTGGTGCACAGACTAGGCGGTTGACAATGGATTTAAACCTAGGACCTCCTGTTCACGAAACATGTACCACTAATAAAACCTGTGTCAGCAAGTTGGCCTCAACAGCCTTTTAGCTGTGTAATCTGACTAATGTTTACGGCAGCAACTGTCACAGCTGTGATAGCAAAGCTCTACATGTGTTTATTCTACTGGCATATTTTACAAGATTCTTTGCAGAAAACTTCAGAAGCATCTTGTAGACTTAGTGGCCTT
The DNA here is from genome assembly GCA_033239005.1 of Lamellibrachia satsuma. Taxonomy (NCBI): domain Eukaryota; kingdom Metazoa; phylum Annelida; class Polychaeta; order Sabellida; family Siboglinidae; genus Lamellibrachia; species Lamellibrachia satsuma. Next base: position 12,400,733 of record BSQZ01000007.1, on the reverse strand, counting down.
TCTCGTAGCTCTCCAATTGAACATGTATTGTTAATTGTGATGGGTGATATTTGCATGTTGTGATACTTCACTGAGGGCTGCTATTGAAACTGTTGATTTAGCAACAAATCACCATAGTGTTCAACTAGCCATTTTGTTTGTTTGAGGATGTGCCTTTGTTCTGTGATCCATGTTTTAAATTTGTATTCACGAGTGGTGTGGTTCTGCTTGATTGGGTTCCACACACTGATACTGATAGTGATACCATCATAAAATGTTTTGCACAATTATATTATTTATGTTGGTCATATCTAATTACCCTCATTTGTGGCACATAGCCTAGGTCTGCTTAGAAGCTCTGATTTTGAGGATGGGTTTTTGTCATTGATCCATGCCATATGTAAAGCCTGTATATAGTTAACAAGTAACATGTTTGTCTAGAGCTGTTATTGTGCTTTATAAACTGGAGCATTCAAACATTTTTGCGATCCATAGAATGGATCTGGGACATAAGCATGGAATGGGCACTCCTCGGTGGGTCCACCGTATTTCTGTAAAGCCCACAAAGTGAGCCAACTTCATGCAGAGCTGCCAGACAATAAAAACTAATCACAGCCTGTTTTGTGTTGTTTGAGCCCATTCGGTGGCGACGGCTGTGTCTATATCCTGTCTTGTATGTATGCTATTTCTGCCTGGTTCATTGCACTCCCAGGGAGCCAGACGGTGGCTCCCTGAACTTCCCACAGTTCTGTCAGTTACATTACTCATTATGTCTTGTCAAAGGCCCCACAGTAAATGTGATCTGATGGGTGATGGAAGACACCAGGTGAGGAGGCAGCCTCACATTACCAGCCTTGTTCTTCCAAACAGGCTCTCCAGTTACAGTTCAAAACCAGGTCCCACTGTCAGCTCCAGGTTCTTGGCAGCTCTGACAGCAACAGCCCCTGGCTATGGTCTGTTCAGTGGCCGTAATGCCTTCAAAACATCAACCATTCTAAGGTCAGCGTTGGCTCCTCTGTCTGCCTGTCCAAGTGCCATTCAAGGGCATGTCAACAGAAAGCATCCACAAGGTCTTGGGGCCAGCAAACATAAACATTCTAGCTGTAGTAATAATGGAAATAACTGCGAGGGGTATGAGGCTCAGTACTGAGTGCATTTTTATTGACCATAGCTCCTTGCTGGTCCAGCCAGATGCTTTGATACAATTATTAATAGTATTGTTCCTATGTCTATGAACAGCTGCCACCGTGATCATGAGCTGTCACCAGGGTTGGGTTCCATTACAAGTGTCAATTACAATAAACAAAATTACAATTACCTAACACCATAAAAAATCAACTCAAACACTTGACAAAATTACATTAACATCGCTTTAAAAATAATAAATGGTCAATTGCAGTAGTTTGTGGGTTGAGTACAACTACATTTTATTAATAAAGGAAGATTACATACACTGCCCACTTTTAGACAGGGTTTTAATGTCGATTCATACATTCTTCCTACTGAAATTAAATTTCAGTGGTCAATTTTAATGGCCAATTACATAAAACTTCAATTACAATGCTATAAACAATCAATTACACTAATTTAATTAATTATAAATTATGCAATTACAATTTAACCCCACTCTGACTGTCGCTCACATATCTCAATGGTCAATTACATAAAACTTCAATTACAATGCTTTAAAAAATCAATTACACTAATTGTAATTAATTATAAATTGTGCAATTACAATTTAACCCCACCCTGAGTGTCGCTCACATATCTTTTAGTTTAATTTAACATTTCCATATATATATATATATATATATATATATATATATATATATATATATTTGGATTGGAAAATGCAAGTTGTTTTATATAAGCAGTGCAGCAAACTTTCTTTGAGAAAACTGGAAAAGGATGTAAGGATGTCTCAACTTTGAATAGCTCCTAACTTCATATTAGTCTCAGTGCAGACCTTAAGATTGTGTACTCCTTATGCAGTAGGTCGGTATGTGATTTTCTTTAATATGCATGGTGTTTTATTGGACACTATCTGTGTCAAGTATTTGATCTTGACACAGCCATGGCATGCTGCTGAAGTATGTAAATGAAAATACCAGAGCAGGAGACTTGAAGGTTTGGTACTTGCCTCGTGACCAGGTAGTAGTTAAGTGTGTAGTCTATGCTGGTGGCCCAACCTGTTGTTTCATTGAAATAATGCACGCTTCGATACAGCTTTGCTTACCACCAGGACATTGGGAATTATGGATATTTTTACAAGGCACTAAGAAACATAGATTTGTTCTACCTGGTGTATATGACCATCTGGAAGCAGAAGGTCCTACATAAAGCATCAGAACAATTCCCTGTTTCTCATCAGCACGCGCATTTGAAAATAGGTGCCGCAAAGCTTTTTATTATGTTTTAATATCTTCTAAGTACATTTTTCCAAGCATTAAGCAAGATGCAAATCATGCCAAATGGCACATTTTTGTACATTTCTGCACATGTGTGTATGACATACAGTTGATACACTTCTGAAGATGTTGATGATAGAGGATAGCCCCTTTAATAGTCACTAACACCTCCATCAGCATACTAAAAAAACCTCATCCCTCATTTACTTTTAGAAAAAAGTTCAGATGAGAAACCAGGATTTTGTGAAACCTACCTGTGAACCCTTTCACACAGGAAACACCCATGTTAGTCCAAGGACTGTTTGGACTATAATACGATAACAGGTAAATAAAAAAGAAGACTATGTTTCCTATATATACCCTGACAAGATGAATGGCCTGGTCTAGTTGATGTGCTTCATCCCTCCATATATAAAAAACAAGGCAGATCCAGTGTGCCCCTAAAATGCCTCAACTATATAAATTTTTGGACTTTTGAGCTGGCAAACTAATTAACCTTGGTTCCAACTTGGGTGGTAGATGATATTTTCTAATGGCAGACCTGATGTCCGTAAACTGCAAGCAATTTCAGCATTTTTTCCAGCTGATAAACCTTGTCATTGGAACAGGTGGGCAAAGAGTACAGTACCAACTAGTCTTTATCACTGTTTACTCTACATATATGGTAATTGGCATTCAATCACTGTCATTCATGCAAAAGACTAACTGGGTCATGTGTAGGTTGAATGAATGCAGCTATTGTCAAAGGCTTTAAAGTGGTCAGACTCGCCTGGGGCTGCTGACAGTGTAGGACGTGATTTTTCTTGCAAGATGGAATCCATGTCACACGTAGTACACATGTGTGTGATTTTGTCAAATTAAATATTAATACACATTTTAATGTTAATTCATTGTATACAGTAATCTCAGTGCAGCAGTAACTCAGATGAAAACCAATGAAACTTTTTATCAGTAATAATGCATCATGCTTAGGTAACATCATATGTTTCAGTAACAAATGTCAGATTGTTCAATACCAATAGATCTATACATATCTCAAATTACAACACTGGACCACTTTACAGAGTCAAGTTACTGTGTAGTTATATTTTTTGCTTATCAAATACATTGCATTAGATCTAGATCAGTCAGAGATACTATAATTCATGGTTGTAATTTGTATATTGTATATCTCTGATTACAGTTGATTGTCATTGCAATTTATTATTACTACACTGTGTCTTATGCTGAAGCCATTGTGACAACGGGAATCCCAACACTGGCAGACCGGAGGGAAATACTGTGCAGAACTCTATCAGTGAACATGCAAAAACATAATCACAAGTTGCGTCATCTTCTGCCTCCAATCAGGGAACTTATACACGCAACCCGCAGTAACTGGAAGTACACTGTGCCTCGATGCTGAATTTATAGATTTAAGAACTCATACCATATGGACTTTACTACCACTGGCAGTAGATCTGATCATGACTTTATTTTATTTTATAATCTTCTACTTTTTACTTGTAATTAATACAAAGCGTAATTTAATTTCTTTACTTGTATGCACACAATTCAATGCCCTGCATTTAATACTCTTTTTCATTTATTTATATGCAATTTAGTGCTCTTAACCCATTAGACCCTACAGTGGCCACGGCCGGCCACTCTGTGCAGTCCTGGAATGGCCGCCGCCGACCGCATACAGGACCCTCTATTAAAAAAAATCCTGGCAAATAACTACGGAACTAAATGCTACAAAATTTTGCCATACTCTAGTGGATACATTTTGCAACAACAACAGCTCGTTACGTGCATGTGTTGCCCTTTCGGAAATCTTGATTTTCATTGGTTTTGTTCACGCTATCTCAAACATTTTTGTTTCTATATTTGTCATGATAAAATATGGTGTAACCTGAAAAATAACCGTTAGAATTTGATCATTTTTTCAATGGTGCGAAGCTAACACATATAGCTACATTTTGTTCGCTGGGTTGCATAGGGTTATAGCATGGGATCATTGTCAAATGTCAGTCGCAAGGTAGAATAACTTTCAAAGTTTTAACAAACTTACTATTTTGTCTTTGCAAATTGTGGTCAAATATCAACATTTTATTAATATATCCTATTTCTATGTATACATGCGTGTGGAGAAATTACTACTCTTCAAAATAAACACAACTTGTAATTGTCAATATTGAATAGTTTTTTCCTACAGATTTTTGAACACAAGGAGGTAAAGTCGCTCGAAATTTGCCAGAAATCCTTGGAACAGGGGAGCATGTTTTAATAAAATCCTGGGGCCTAATGGGTTCATTTAATACAAATTAATATTATATTTATTTACATGCAATGTAATGTTCATAATTTAATACTGATTTATACTATATTTATTTATATGCAAGTTAATGCTCTATTAATTCATTGCCTTTTATTTTTTATTCCATTTAATGTATATAATTATATTTACCATGTACGCCTAATCGCCTACACATGTACTGTTCAGCTTTTATGGCTGCAAAGCGTAATAAAACTATTATTATTATTATTACTTGCATTGAAGCCTGGCAGTGAGTAGTTTACCTCCATTCCATCTCTCCCAGCCCCATCTACTCCTATCCCCAACATCTCATCTCCCCACCTATTCCCAACTCCCAGTCCACTTCCCTCCATCCCACACCTGCCTCCCTCCAACCCATACCGCCTCCCTCCAGTCCACACCTCCCTCAAGCCCACACCCACCTCCCTCCAGTCCATGCCTCCCTCCAACCCACTCCACCTCCTTCCAGTCCACACCTCCCTCCAGCCCACTCCACCTTCCTCCAGCCCACTCTACCTACCTCCAGTCCACTCTACCTACCTCCAGTCCACACATTAGTCTTCTGTATAGCTGTCTGGAGTATAGAGATTAAGAGATGTGTACGGGACATACGCAGGTTTATGTTTGCAAGGCATTTCCTTGCCTTACAGTCATCTTCTCTGCATAACAATACAATAATTAACAAATGACCATTGTGCATTGTTGTCATTTCATTCATTCATTAGATAGTTCCATTAGGATGAGGACACACAGGCAGCTATTGTTCTCTTGCTGGACTACTATAGACTTCTCTTACCTAGACTATTGTTTGTATCATAATTACATTGACCTCCAAGTGGTCCATTATTGGTGTAATGCTAAAGTTTGGTTCTGTTTGTACAAAGGCTCATGAAGTTAGTTATATAAGTAATTTGGCATTTGTACAGATATTATATGACCATGTTAGGTAAAGTCGTTTTTAGATAGGAGAAACAAATGTGGAGGTTGGACTTGTTGCAGTTTTGTCTAGCAGCTGTGTCCCTATGGACAGTCTGACAAATATATTGTTTTCATTATGCACATGAAATTCCAACTTTTTTAATGAATGGTATAATTAGTATTTTATCATGTGTGATAACATATATATGTTATCAATATGATAAAATACCTGCCCTGTGTAATGCCTACCCAGTTGCTTCAAGGTTAGATTTGATAAGGAGTCTTGTAAGGACAGTTGACCTTGTATATGCGACCATGGCTGTCCCAGACCCACTGGTAGAGAGCCCCACTGAATTACTGCTGTGTGCTCAGTGTCCCAGCATACACCAGGTGGCAGGCACACTCTTGGCAAGTTGAACTTTCAGGTAGGCAGTGGGTGGCTCTTACTAGTATTTCGGCTGACCCGAGTGGATAGGGCGCCTGCCTCCACCTCCCATGGACATCTAGCTGGTCAGTGTGTAACTGGCTCAAGTCTCACATCAAAGGCAACTAAGATCACAGGTGCTGGTGGACAGATCCTGGGCACACTCACAACAAACAGGTCTCTTCACAAGTAAGTTTGCACAAGGCTTGGAGGGAACATTGCTCAATGGATTGCTCAATAGCTGCTCTCACTGTCTGGTTTGTTGACAAGGGGGCTTTCAACAGTTGCACAATATTAAAGAGGTGGGTTTGTAATCCACAATTGGATAATGGCAAGTGGTTGGAGTATTTACTGTAGTCATTATTCAACTAATGAACCTTTTAAATGTGTCATCTGCACATGTCTAGTTGTCAGTGACAGTGTGTTCATGATATTGCATATTTTGGATAAACTGCACACCAGGTCAGCCTGTAGTCTCTACTATTTGAGAGCAGTATGACAGAACATGAAGCCCGAAACCATTGTAACTTTTAAATTAAGTTCACATTGAAATGGTAAGATTAGACAGCAGCAAAAATATTTATGAATGTTTTTTTTCTTACTGTTTGTAAGCACTAAGCACTAATATTTAATGTATCTCTACATTGACTTTTACAAACAGTAAGAAAAAACTTGCATGAAGATTTCTGCTGCTGTCAAATCATACCACTTGAATATGAATTTAATTTAAAAGTTAAAGAAGGTCAAAAGTAGGCATCTGACGAGGTGTGTCAGTCTGGGGGTGCCAGATCTCAGTCTGGGGGTGGGACACTAAATGTTGAGGTGGACTGTTGAGGCAGTGAGTGAGGCCACCACTGACAGCCTGACAATTTGCCTGACAATTGCTCAAGGCTCATTGGTTTTAATCTGTGCCAGCTGATTACATTGGTGCATGTTCCAGTTGGTTTGTTGTGTTTCACTGCAGCTGTCTGTCATATAGGTGTCCTCTTTCCCAGTGGTCAATCATGTGGCATTTCTATAAAAAAAAGTAGTATCAGATTTAAAGCAGGCTTCATCCAGACAACCCAATCCACAGATAGTCGTGACAGACACCACAGTCCACAGATAATCCTGACAGACACCACAGTCCACAGATGGTCCTGACATACACCACAGTCCACAGACAGTCCTGACATACACCACAGTCCACAGACAGTCCTGACATACACCACAGTCCACAGACAGTCCTAACAGACACCACAGTATCGGTCCACAGACAGTCCTGACATACACCACAGTCCACAGACAGTCCTGACAGACACCACAGTCCACAGACAGTCCTAACAGACACCACAGTATCGGTCCACAGACAGTCCTGACAGACGCCATGGTCGACAGACAGTCCTGACAGACACTATGGTCCACAGACAGTCATGCCAGACACAGACACTATGGTCCACAGGCAGTCCTGACACACACCCCAGTCCACACACAGTCCTGGCAGACACCACAGTCCATATACAGTCCTGACACACACCCCAGTCAGTCCACAGACAGACAACTGATTCCAAGATGCTACCATGGCCTGTTTAAGGGTGGCATCAGCTCACCAGACAGTGACTTTCACCATCAGTCATTCATTCTTTGTGACAAAAAAATAACATAGCATTTTTCTAACAATTCTAGACACTTGATGATGAATCCTGTGTCAAAGATGGTGACATCTGTTGACATGCTGAGTGTCTTCATGATAGGGTCCCTGGTTGTGTCCCTCAGTGGGCTATGAGTCAGTCATTGGAATGTCTATGCAGCAAGTTGTGTGACTGTCATCTATGACCTGGCTAGGACAGTGTCAGGTGTGTTCTCTATCTCCCCTGTCACCAGTCACACCTGCTATGAATGGGGGACTTTCGGACAAGTTTAGTGAGGGGTGTGTGTGTGTGTTTTTTAAGATAATTGAAATGGAAGATATGAAAGCAGCAGTGATATGTTTTTTACGGTGAATTATATATCTAAAAGACAGGTAATAGGATTATGACCCTACTCTTTCACCGTAAGACTTGTTCAATGCATTTGTTCAGTGGGCATTTTAGAGTTCTGGTGTAACAGTTACCATATTCTCATGATTATTTTGTAGATGGTTGCATGTGGGAGAGTACATTCATACCACTATCATTTTATTTAGTGCAAAGCATCTACAGATGTGTACATTGTACATAATATATCTTTGAATACATTACAATTGGCCATCATTTAACACATGGACTCACTTTCACTTATGTAATAGGAGAATTTGTTTAGTTGTCAGATGTGTAGTGATTGATTAAGTAATTCACCGTGTGACATTGGCTCCAGTGGAAAGTAAGGTATGAATTGATTTAAATTTGATGCGTTAGCTGCTATGGTGACTTGTATTTCACAGTTGAGTGAGTGGCTGATGTTAAGGTCAGCATCAAATAATTGTAAATAAGGTTATGTTACTAATCAAGTTAGATAGCTACGCTGTCCCTCTTTCATATGTCTGTTGGCATTGAGCCTGGTGCATGGGAAGTGTAACTTGATAGAGTTTGGCATTTGGCTCTTTTTATTGCAGTAATTTTTTTTTTGCTTGCTTTTTCTGTTTGCTAGCACCATGGTGATAGATGACTGTAGAATGTCATAAACCTACTGCCAATGCACATTCAGAAATATTGGTCCATATTTTAAACAAACCTATAAAACTTGAAGTTATTTTGAGGTTAAATACCCAGCCAAGGGCACCACTAAACATCCAGAAATAGTAATCGACCAAAAGTCCATTTCTGCACTTGCACCTGGGGATTCAGTCTCAAAACTAATATTAATTTTACCAACTTTTTAGTAGAGTTTGCATATCAAAAGTAATAGTTATGTTTAATTATTACCCAGGTAACTAGCACTAAATAATGTGACCTCATGTGTATGCCATTGAAACAACAAAGGTCGTACACGTGATATTTCATTTTCATTAAAATGAAGTTCATTTAAAGATTTTTAATTTGCAAAATCATGTTCGGTATAAGTATTAGCAAAAATTGGGTCTTACACATGTGACATTTCAAATTCAGTAAATTTTAATATTTAGAATTTGCAAAATCATGATAGGTAAAAGTATTAGCAAGAATTGCATATGCATTTAAAATTTTTTTCACTTTACGTCAAGCTATGCACTTGTCCTTTGATTATAGTTGACAATGGCAACTGTGCCCAACTGACCTGTTAATCTTGAAATTACACCGATGTGGTCTATGCAGTGCAGCATGCTTTGAACGTAATTTACTGCAGATGTGGAAGTGACGTTTCATAATGGAACATGAGAGGTGACACTGTTACTGGTTAAAAAGGGCAGCTCTTGTGGTGACAGATGGTAGATAAAAGAAAGAGCACTGATAATGTTTTATAGAATCAGCTTATGAACAGATCTAGTGACATTTGTACTGTCAAATAATGTTCAGAACTTAAGATTAGCTGGAGTCTTTGTAGTTGAAGGTTATGCAGTTCAGTTGATATCACAAATCCAAACATACAGGTGTATTGCGATTTGTGAGCAAAAAGCTAGCCACATTGTGTAGATTGTTCATGTTTTAAGCAGATACTGATGTAGGGTGTTGAGTAGGTTCTATCATTTTGCCGAACTCACACTGCAGTGATTCCACACCACCATCAGTACTTGCACAGTGAGTGCAAATAGTGATGAATTCATGAACTGACACAGATTCTGCTATTCATAATTGACAATCTAAATCTTCACCTACATGTTCCTAGTGGCAGTGTAGAGTCGCATAATGTGTTCAGCGATTGAGTGACACCACACCTGACTTCTTGTGCTCTCTTACTGCATGTTATCAGTGAGGTAGTGGCTGACAGAGAGCTGACAAGTCCTGATTACTGAATGCATTAATTACCTATGCCTGTTGACTTTTAATTAATTTGTGTAATGAAGAGAGGGTGCTCTGCTGGATAGTGGCCAGATTCACCACATCTGTCCACTATTACAAGGCTGTGAGTACTCACTCTCTAGTGATGAACAGGAGGAAAGGAAAAGTCCAACATACTGCTTAAATGAAACTGGTTTACTCTGAAGTCAGGTTACCTACCCTCCCTGGCTTTAGGGAGTGCTGGCTGTGGTACCCCAGGGCAGCCAAGTTACAAACCTACCTAGCATACATCCACAAGTTGGCTGCAGTGTCCACCAGACAGATCAAAGCAATCATCTTACTTATCTTCCTGTTTTGGCAAGGATGCAATCATTCAAGATTGACAGGTTGCCATTTGAATTGTGGTTAGAACTGGGTTGTGGTCAGTTTAACAGTTATGGTGTATGATGGAGGCCTGACCCCACTGGCTACAGTCCAGTGTCCTGTCTCTAATGACAGCGCTGCTGGTGGCTCAGTGATTAGTGCCTATTCTCAACAATGCACTTTCCATTTCACATCCTGTAGTTTACTGTAAATGTTGTTGTTGAGCAGTCTCGGTAACGGAGACAGCTGAAGACTGATCACCCCCACCCACCCACCCACTCATTACCCGCCTGCCTACCTGGTCTCACATGCCCAAGGAATACCCCCCACTCTGTAGAGGTTTATGTATTCCTTAAGTAGGGTGTTCCAAGGACTTGTTTGTTCACACAGCTGTTATCACATTTGATGCCTTTAGGCTTTCTAGCACCATATCCTATTCCCCCAACAAACTGGCATTTCCTGTAAAGGTCCCTAGATGCTCTTTTCCCACTCTTTGAAGTTCTCCCACTTCACCCTATATTGAGACAACCCCTGTTTGATTTAGATATTTCCTTGCATGAGTAGGTGGTAGCTGTGGCTGACCTGAATCCAGGCCCGGCTCAAGTGTTTATGTGTCCCCCACTAAGTACTTGATCCTCATGTTGGTTGACCTGACACAGTCTGTCTCAATGTTTGTAGGTTAGCCTGGACTTGACTTGTTTTCCTTCTGGCAAAAATGTCTCTGTTGAGTGAAACATCACACCCTTTGAACTGGCATTGATTGCGAACAGTGTCCTATTTAGGCTCAAACAGGTTCTGCCCTAGACTCTAACGGGTAGTCAGGTACCACTCTAGGCTCTCACAGGTATCACTCTAACAGGTACAGCTTTTTGCTATTACAGGAACCGCATTAGGCTATTAACAGGTACCACTCTAGCTGCGAACAGGTACTACTGTAGACTCTAACGTATACAACTCTAGATTCTAACAGGTGCCACTCCAGGTTTCTGTAGCTATTGCTCCAGGCTCTGCTGTTCTGCATTGTTGGTACATCTAGCTTTAGCAGCAGCTACCCCAGACTCCAACAAATGTACACTTCAACGACTGCATTCCAGGCCACAGTACCCTGGTAAAAATCACAATCACCCAGGACCTACCTGGCACATGCACAAAATACTGATGTGGAGGAAACGGTAACTGGACATAACCCCTCTGGACAGTACCCCCTCCGACAACCCACCCTCTGGACAAAACTCCCCCAGACAAACCCCTTCTGGACAGAACCCCCTCTGGGCATAACTCCCGCCGGTCATGACCTCCTAGCTTTAATAACAATATGAACAATACCCCATCCTGACGAAAACCCCAGACTTTATATAAAATAAAATATGGACAAAAAACTTCTAAAGTGTCTCTGGGACGAACAAAACCAGTCATTTGGCATGATAAATGTGCAACATACAGAAAAAAGCAGAAAAGAAACAATGGTGTTTAAAATAATAGTCACAGTTTATTTCTACCTGATACAGTGTTTATATTAATACATTTGTCAATGAGGCTCACCCTTGTAATGGTGCCTTTTAAGAGTGTATAGATGAATTAATGTTGTTTGTTATTTTCCTGCACCGGAGGAGTAAACTTTCACAAAGAGGCTTACTGCTATGAACATCATGTTGCTATGGGGAAGCCACCCTCTGTCAGCATCAAACATAGCACCGATGTCATGATACTACAAGCTGATTAGCTAAATATTTAAAATCTATAACGCATTATGCATTTGGGCATATATGGTGTAGACTAATGTCATTGAAACTGATTTTGTGTAAATCATTTATTAACACTCCTAGGATTGATAGCTTCATTATACAAATGTCTTATTCAGTTCTTGTCTACGAATGGAAACAAATGCATAGATACAACTAATTTAAGCTAAGATTATGCACCAAGCACAAAGTTTTTTAGCTGAACACAGCACATGCAAATAATGACTGAACAAAGTGTAGCTATCTTTTTGTTGCTAGCAGCTTTGTACCGTGAAAAAAAAAGGATATCCATGTCTTAGGGGAAAAGCAAATCAAAATATCTAATCAGTGCCAAAGCAACGGCCTTCTATACATATATATATATATATGTGCACTACTCATCCAATATCTTTCTTATCTAGATGTACCTGATCAAACCGACCCAACATAAAGGAATTTACATCACCAGCTGAAAAACATTTCTCTAGTTTGTTATCTGGATGTGCCCTGTTGAAAATATGGGCTGCACAAATAAAAAATACCCACAATATCCTGTCAACTACTTGTAGAAAGGATTATGATTTTAATGGTTAACATACACAGATCTACGTTCATAATTATTATGTATGCTGATTTTGTTAATCGATTTAATACAGCACAGGGTGTACATGTATATGTCACTAAATGAATAACATTATTCTTTGTCTGTCTAATCCATGACAAAAGAAGATTTGCATTGAAATCGTTGTGATACACATGATTGTTTTGTTTCGGTACAATTAACATGTTGGGTTAAAAACTAATTAATTGGAGTATGAGCACAATATATGTGCAGCACCCTGATACCAATACAATTGTGGCACAAATCACTGCGGTACTGTTGCATACAGTCAGTTGTCATTTCTTCTGGTGGGGTGTCCATGTCTGTGTGTTAAGTTCATCTTGCGTGCCATCTATTGCAGTCTCTATGTAGTGGGCATAGACAACAGTGGCGATTACTGAGAAATATTACAGAGTAAACCATTACAGTCAGTGGCCTGAGGGCTAACCATTGTACATCAGTGGGTGGACGTTTATGGTTGGTGTGATGTCATACCTGTTGACAGGGCATGGCTGGTCTCTCTCTGTGTGTGCAAGATAGGTTAGTTGTTGACACTCGTATTCCATACTTTGCACTGTTCTTCCGAGAAATGCTGGATTTTATGTCAGTTTTCAGCAGTAATTAATACCTGTATGTTGTGAGTTAACAAGATTGCTATTAAAAGCTACAACCACATCTTTTACCTTGAGGTGGCTTCATAATCCCCTCTGTAGACTGTGCTTCTTCCAAGAAATGCACCATTTAAGATAACATTCATTAACAGTTTCTTACATGTCTTCTTCTGGCTTTTTAGGCATTTCTGCCACAAGTGCCAGCTCTTTCATTTATTGTCGGGTCGTATCGTGCGCATGCATAAATTTCCAGTATATGGGTGGGACAGTATAATGTAGATTGATAGGATGGTTTTGCCACAACTTGTTTATTTTCCCCTCAAGCAAAAACAATAATCATTACGTCATTCCTCAAGGTGCCTTCATAACCCTTGACTTAAAAGCATAGGCCATATGACCCCCGCTGTCCTCCGGGAAGTTGCATGCCTCCATTCTGTTCTATTTATGACATGCCACTGTGCGGTCAATAGTGGGAGCCCAGTATCCTTCCTGATCTGGTCACTCCACCTCTTCAGTGGTCTTCCTCTCTTCTGCGGTCCTTTGAAGTCTTATTCGTATGCTTGCCTAACGATGTTATTTCTTTGCATACGGCAAACATGCCCAAATCATCTGAGTCTTCTGTCTCTGATGATATCTGTGATAGATTCAAGTGTAAAGGTATCCTCTCTGTTCTTTGTATTGTGTAGTCTGTCCATCCTGGTAACACCTAATAGCCCGCAGGCAGCGCACCTCAAAAACCTCAAGAGATTGAATCGCTTGTGATCCTAGCATCCCTCCCCCTCCCCCTCCCCATCCCCATCCCCATCCCCTCTGGAGTTTGTTTCTATATACAGGCATATGTCAATGGAATAACTTGTCACTCACAACCATACAATGTCACTCTAAAAACAGTTTTAAAAAGTCGAGTCCCTTTTATTTAGCTGGGATCAAAATATGTATGTTATGTCATAACATCATGAAACTTAGTCTCTGAACTATATTAATTTTATTCATGTGTATGATAATACCTAATATCTAAGTCATTTACACAAAGTTTAATCGAGTAATCACCTTTTTATGTTATGCCATCTTATTTATTTATTGTATTTTATTTTATTTTTTATGAGGACCACATTGGAAATAAGTGTACTTGTGTGCTTTTATGTGTTTTCCTCTGTATTATTGGATTTATATGACACTACTTCTTTACTGCGACTCATGTATTCAATTCTACTGAATAAACTCAATCAATCAAAGAAACACTGTTTAAAAATAATTAATTTACCAGAAAACACTAATTATTTTCAGCTGAGACCATTATGCAGAATGGCATTGGGACATTAAATCTCCATACATTGTGTGTGCGTGTGCGTGTGCGTGTGCTTGTGCATGATGGTCTATTGTAGGCAGGAAGGAAGTGGTAATTAATTGTTTACTTTCTGATGGTGCTGCTGTATGGGCATAATGAGCTTGCCACACCTCTGTTCTGTTGGCATGTGGCTAGGCCAGTAAGAGTGCTTGGGGGACAATGGCTTGGTCAGGCTGCATTGTTTACTCACACTTAATGTGACAGTCAATTGACCTTTGCCTCAGGAACATCCATATTCAGGAGCAAGTCAGCAGTCATTAAGGCAAGAGTTCCACCAACTGTTTGTTTGTTTGTTTGTTTTGCCACAGTGAGCCAGTATAGTATGTAGAAGTGTTGTCATTGTTGCTGTGACAGGACCTAGTGTTTACTGCCTGGCCCTGAAGCGGAATGCCACAGAACTCATTGGTGACATCCATGACAACTCTGGATGTGTAGAGAAGGTTGGTGACGGATTAACACAGAGCCCATTGGTGATATCCATGACAACTCTGGGTGTGTAGAGAAGGTTGGTGACGGATTAACACAGAGCCCATTGGTGACATCCATGACAACTCTGGGTGTGTAGAGAAGGTTGGTGACGGATTAACACAGAGCCCATTGGTGATATCCATGACAACTCTGGGTGTGTAGAGAAGATTGGTGACGGAATAACACAGAGCCCATTGGTGACATTCATGACAACTCTGGGTGTGTAGAGAAGGTTGGTGACGGAATGACACAGAGCCCATTGGTAACATCCATGACAAATGTCAGTGTGTAGAGGAGGTGGGTGATGTTCTGCCTTCTTTTTCTTCCTGTGAAGGACTAGGCTCCTTAGGAGTGTCGTAAGTCCTCCGGCGTCAGTGTCCGTTGGTAGTTCCGGTTAGGGCCAATTAAAAGACATCGCACCGCTATTGGGGCAACAATAGGTGTTTAGGTTAAAAACTATATTAAAATCTATATACACGATCTGAAAATATTTATGGAGTGATGAGGACTGGCTGTAGTATGTGGAGACTGCGGCCTAGTCTACTCTGGAAGGACTCCAGTGAAGGGGCTGAGGAGATAGAGGTTGGGAGGTGGTTCCACTCAGACACTGTACGGGGGAAGAAAGAGTGAAAGAGGGCAGGGTGTTGGATTTGTTCCTGATGCAGGCGTTGTGCTCCTCTAGTCCTTCGGTCAGCATGGTGGAAGAAATTTGCTGGGTTGATGTCTACGAGGCCTTGGTTTATTTTGTAGAGCATCCCCAGGCGGATCTGTCTTCTTCGATGTTCCAGACTTGTCCATTTTAGATTTTCAAGCATAGATGTTACACTGCCTGGTGATCTGTCCGTGTAGTTGTTGTTCACATATCTGGCTGCTCGGCATTGGATGTTTTCAAGGAGTTGGGCATCCTTTTGCTTGTAGGGATCCCAGACAGCTGAGGCGTATTCCAAAGTGCGGCGTACCAATGTGGTGCAGGTTGCCTCTTGACTTTGGGGGTACACTCTCTGAAGTTCCTTCGCAGGAACCCCATTGTCTGGTTTCCTCTTGCCGCTACATCCTCTACATGGTTGGACCAGGAGAGATCACTGCTGATGTTGATGCCCAAGTATTTGTTGGTACTTGTTGTTTCCAATGTTTGACCATGGAGAGAATAGCTTTATGTTAGGGTTTCCCTTCGCTTGTTGGGCATGATCCGGATGACGTTGCATTTGCTCGTGTTGAAGTTCATTTGCCAGGTGTGTTCCCACTCTTCCAAGGTCTTGTTGAAGTAGGGCCTGGTCTTGGTGGTCCTTAATTCTTCTGTAGAGGAGGCTGTCATCTGCGAAGAGTCTGGCACTGGAATAATGGTCGTGGATATAAGTCAGAAAGAGAAGGGGGCCTAGGACAGTGCCTTGTGGTACTCAAGATAGGATGGGTGCAGAGGACAAAAGGGTGCCTTCTAACTTGCTGTATTCTGTTGGTCACGAAGGATTGTATCCAGCTCAGGGTCTTGTCACGTACTCCATAGTACTGCAGCTTGTGCAGTAGACGTTGGTGGGGAACTTTGTTAAAGGCCTTGGAGAAGTCAAGCAGAATTACATCTATCTGATCCCCAATGCCAAGTACTATGACTAGGAGTTGAGTTTTACATGAGTGCTTCTTCCTGAATCCGTGTTGGGCATCAGTTAGGATGCGATGGCGATCTAAGTGTTTCATCACACTGCTGTGGATGATGTGTTCTAGGACCTTGCAAGTGATTGAAGTCAGTGAGATTGGTCAGTAGTTTGCAGGCTGGTGTTTATCTCCTTTCTTAAAGATTGGGACCACCATTGCTTCCTTCCAATCTGATGGCACCTGACCAGCATCTAAGGACTGCTGAAAGATTTTTGTCAATATTGGAGATAGTTCCTTTCCACTAATCTTCAAGATATAGGCTGGTATTGAGTCTGGTTCAGTGGCTTTGTTTTGCTGGAGGTTCTGAAGAAGCTTGAGGACTCCTTTTTCGCTGACCTCTATGTCGTCCATGTTGGGATATGGGCTCTCGCCTTTGTGCGGCAGGTTGCTCAAGTCTTCCTCAGTGAAGACAGACTTGAATTGGGTGTTTACTATTTCTGCTTTGCTGGTACTATCGCTTTTGAGGAAGCCGTCCTGGCTTTTCAGTGGAGAGACGCCTGTTGATTCTTGGCGCTTGCTCTTGATGTACGACCAGAATTTCTTCACATCGGAGTTAAAGTCTTCACTGATTATGTTTTTGAGGTAACTTTTGCTTGCTTGCTTGATGTTGTACTTCACTTCGGCTTGTAGGCACTTGTAGCGGTCGATGTCTCTTCTTTTTTGTGCGCATGTGTAGCCTGGCTGGCAATGACAGACAGGTACCGCAGGTTGACAAACACTCACACCTTAAGAAAGAATGGTAACACATTAATTTTCTTAAAATAATTTATGTATGCAAACATTCTACATAGTTTTAAAATCTTATACAGTGCATGTATTACTATTAGTATTATCATTATTATGTCTAAAATCTACATACAAGTTTTATCGTGTGAATTAATAATGTTTGTACACACCCGTGAATGGGGCAGTAGCCCTGGATTTGACGGTGTTAAAATAAAGTTTTATTAGTATATAATAGAAGGTTGGTACTCAGCTGTGACAGATTGAACAGGTTGGTGATAATTTGGAGTGATGGAGCAGGCGGGTGATATATACAGACAAATATGTGAGGCTGATGTGGGCATAGAGAGCAGGCTAGTGACATTGTGGATAGAGAACATACAAGTGACACAGCTACATACATAACAGGTTGGTGTGAACAAATAGTGCAAACTGGTGACACAACTGCGGACGAATATAGTAAGTTTGGTGCCACAATTGTGGACAAATGTAATAGGCTATTGACACAACTGTAAAAAATAAAAAATAATTTGACAAAATTGTGCTAAAATGTAACAGGCTGATGACACAACCATGGACAGATGTAGCAAATAAAACTAGTTGCTACTTGTTCAGACACATGCACACGTACCACTGTGTGGGTGTGACACCTGTACAAAGCAAGCCTTCAGGGCGGCATGTCATTGATCATGCCTGTCTTCCAACCTGCGATTTGTCACCAATGTTTCACTTCTCTCATTGTCAGTAGATGACAATTGCACACTTGTCTTCACAGCCACATGTGCTGTATACACTATGGGGGGGAACAAGCCACAGGTCTAAAATAGGGTCATGGCCTTCTTCTTTTTCGAATGTTTTTCTATTCGGAGAACTACAGCAAAAAAGCACAAGTTGTAGTTGTTTGTCTTTGTGTCAAAACAGTCATGTGAAGCAGCACTTGGCAATTAGTTGTCGAAAAAGTGCTCTTATACAACATTGTGAACAACTTATTTGTAGTTTGCAACCGCAAAATAGCAAAGCTGAGACATGTTTTAGGTCTGTGTATTGTCTATTTCTGCGTCATCGTGTAGAGCAAGTCAGACAAACCTGTTTCTATAGTCATGGCGTCACAACTCCGCAGCATAAATGCTTCAGCAAGTGTAATAATTCGTGTTTAGACGACAGTACATGTATTGACAGAAAGTTGGCATGAGTCAAGTCTTTGTTTGCCCATGATGCACCCAGATGCAGGGTTCATGTCAGTTGGTGTCATTGGTGTAATTGGTGTCAGTTGTATAAATCTGCTAAATCTGCAGGGTGATCTGATGATCATGTCAGGGTCATAACACACATACAACTGTAAGCTGTATTAAAGGTCCATCCTCCTGTTTTAGAATAATTTTACAAAAAACAAACCCATCTCGTATCCGCTATGACATGCTTGCTTGTTTGCACCAAACATCTATTAAATAAACGAACAGCAGATAGTATCTGATATTACCTGATGATAGGCAGCAGATAGTACCTGATATTACCTGAATATAGGCAGCAGATAGTACCTGATATTACCTGAATATAGGCAGCAGATAGTACCTGACATTACCTGATGATAGGCAGCAGATAGTACCTGATATTACCTGACAATAGTCAGCAGATAGTACCTGATATTACCTGATGATAGCCAGCAGATAGTACCTGATATTACCTGATGATAGCCAGCAGATAGTACCTGGTATTACCTGATAATAGGCAGCAGATAGTACCTGGTATTACCTGATGATATGCAGCAGAATACTGATAGTACCTGGTAGTACCTGATGATAGGCAGCAGATAGTACCTGATATTACCTGACAATAGTCAGCAGATAGTACCTGATATTACCTGATGATAGCCAGCAGATAGTACCTGATATTACCTGATGATAGGCAGCAGATAGTACCTGATATTACCTGATGATAGGCAGCAGATAGTACCTGGTATTACCTGATGATAGGCAGCAAATAGTACCTGGTATTACCTGATTATAGGCAGCAGAATACTGATAGTACCTGATATTACCTGATGATAGGCAGCAGATAGTACCTGATATTACCTAATGATAGGCAGCAGATAGTACCTGGTATTACCTGATGATATGTAGCAGAATACTGGTATTATCTGATGATAGGCAGCAGATAGTACCTGGGTAGTCCACACCAGCCTGCCTAGACTGCCTCACACCACGCTACATTTCTACATCATATGTGTTAAATATAACCTAAAAAACTCCCCCCTCCATTAATTTCAATCACAGATCAGGTTCCCTGTGTATTAAAAGCTGTAGTGCATAAACAGTTCAAGTAATATGTGCAGTATACTCCTGAGTTTAGATAGTGCATGTTTTGATTAAAATCATCAAAAGAACCGGATTCTATAAAATTAATTAAACAGTTTGTGCAGTGATTTCATCAAAACAAAATTTTTTTTTATGAAATCATTGGAAAAGGGAGTTTTTTACGTTATATTTAACAAATGATATAGAAATGTAGTTTGGTGTGGCAGTCTAGGCAGGCTGGTGTGGATCATCCAGGTACTATGTGCTGCCTGCAGTGGTCAGTGGCTGTGAAGGACAGACACAGGTGCGAGAGAATGAAGGATGGTTGAGGTGACTCCTTCAAGGATAAATACCTTAGTTTTACAGGATCCACCTCTCTGGGGTATGTCTTAGTATAGGCTTTATGTGGCCACTGGAGTAGTTAAACATTCATCATCTATGCATGTGCAATCACTTTTATCAGTTTCTCAGAGCTGTAATCACAAAGGTAAACAGGTTTGTGATAAGTGTTGGTCTTTTAGGCAGAAAGGTCCTAATGCACTTTGTAGTATGTGTTTGGACCAAGTAAGACAGAAACGTCCCTTGAGCAGAAAGAGGTCCTTCATACACTATGATTTAGGACCAGGTAAGGCAAAAAGGTGTGTATGTCGCCTTAGAACCATATGAACCATATTGAGTTCTATTGAACCATAGACCTTTACTTGAGTCACATTCACCATGACTTCAATGGCACCCCATATAAAAAGCCAGAGGATACTACGTTGTCTTGTAAACTTACTTCGAACCTAGATTTAGATTGCAGATAACTCATGCCCTTACTTGCTTCTTAAGGACAGCAGATTGGGCTGATAATGTTTCCTGCCTTATCTGATTTAAATGAACACATTTATTTGGAATGACTTGTAGGGAGTTTAAGAGGAATATGCGTGTATGCTTTTCGCCAGGTGTGTTACGCGAGTGATATAGTGAGATACATATCAGTGACACATTATGTCTGCTAATCCAGTTACAAAGGCCAAACTTTAACATGCAACATGGTTTTACAAATCAATAAATTCCATTCATAATGTGTGGATCTCATCGTGTTTTATTGTTGCTGTTGTATGAATGATATGTGCTTTGTCATTAGCTAGGGCCCAAAGCACCATTCGTATTCTTAACCATGACTGCAGATATCAGTGGTGTTGAACTAGAAGCATGCCAAGCACACTAACCACTCTCTGGTAGCCAGTACACAACGTTTGAGGATTCCCGACTGTCTGTGGTGGAAACTGCCAGTATATTTGCATTGCATAGTGGCAGGGCCTGTGGGACAAATGGTGGGCTATGTTTAGTTATGTACATATAAAGTTTGGGATGTAACCAACCAAAAGCCTTCTCGTTGCGTCTACGGAAATATTACACATATATCTTGAATGTATTGCACTGTACAGAACTTGGTGGTTGATTTGTTTTCAAATCGATACTGCATCTTACAAGTGTGGGTCGAATTGCATTTAAACGTTTCAAAGTAGAAACAACATAGGTGGTTATAATCAGGCATTGATTTTCACGGGGAATTAGTAGGAGTCCACCAGACTCATGGATTCCCGGGAAATTCTATGCCTGATAATGATTAAATGCTTTCACCAAAATTGTCTTGCATTGGAATACAGTGTTAGTTTAAATAGCAGTAAAAACTGATTGAAGAAAAGCCAAAATTTAATCAGATATGGAAAGCAAAACCTAAGTTGAAGCTCAGTCGAGTTGGCTCATTGTTGAGTGTGGCTGCCGTTCTTGTGGTGATGTCCTTGGAGATGGCGATCACTAAGTGTGTGTTTTTGTGTTTGTAGACAATGTTGACATCTGACCCAACAGCAGCAGCAGTCATCTGTGTCACCTGCCGCTGTCACCTCCCACCACAGTGAGCTAGCCACACACTACTGACCAGATGGCCTCCTCCTTACCAAGCCAACATACGGTCACTAAGACAATGACCACCAGGGCAAATGTCAGTCACATGCAGCGCAGCGCCAATGGCGTCGAGCAGTCGGCTGTTCGTATCGAACAACAAGGTTGGTTTTCATTATATGGTAAAATGGTCTTCAGTCTGTTGTATTATAACACGCATGGTGTGCCGTCTCTTGTACTGTAACAGATTATGGTCTTCAGCCTCTTGCTCTGTAACACATTATGGTCTTCAGCCTCTTGCTCTGTAACACATTATGGTCTTCAGCCTCTTGCTCAGTAACACATTATGGTCTTCAGCCTCTACTGTAACATTTACGGTCTTCAGCATCTTGTACTGTAACACATAATTATGGTCTCCTACAGTGACGTGTTTAGGGGGACCATTGTGCCTTGGCCCCCTTGGCTCGGGGATATACAACATGTTGCGCCACTACAAACTATTGGGTGACTAAGTTTGCCCCCCTGTCCGAGATCCTAGATATGCCATTAGTCTCCTACGGAATTGTAAGACTCCAATATGCAGTGCTGAGGCCTGCTGAGTGTATCTGAAGCCACTAGATTCACTAACAGAGCATTATTTTCTGCTAACTTCTACTTTCCCTGACTCAGACACTGGGGCAGAATAAGTACAGTTTTATGTCCCATCTGCAGTATATTGTCAGGGTAGGTCACTCGCTGTCTTGAAACAAATGTCCAAACCACTAGGCTTAGCCAGGAGTAAGATACAGCCATCAACATGACACTAAACAGACAGAAGCCCTTTTTACCCTCATGCCAGATGTGGCAATGATAAGGAACTGGGTTCTGTTGGTGCAAGAGGTTCCTTTGAAGAGAACTCCTGGAGAGAGAGTGTTAAACTAGGTGGCTGCCACCTTCCACTCAGAAGTGGGTCCAGTTACTGCTTCATTACTGCTTCATTACTTCTATGAAAACTTAGATAAATAAATTGTTGAGACATGTCATTCAGCCCCCTGTGGCTTACCAGGTCTCTGTCTAATATGTCAGGTCTATTTAGACTCAGCGGTTGCCTTGGAAAAGTTTTCGGGATCTATATCGCCAGATTGGGATAATTTTGCATTTAATAAAATTACTAGTTGAAGTTCCCCACAGCAGAAGAGCAAATTTTTTATGGCTAATCAAATGCTTGGCTAGGCATTGACAAAACTTTTAACAGCAGGCTCACCTACAAGTAACATGATACCACATTCCAGTGTTTGTTGTTGAGAAGCTCACAAAGATGGTTTTATTCAGGCTACTGCACCAGCCCATACAGAAACCCTTCAACCGTGTCCGTGCATAGTTTATGGGAATGAGAAACATAGGCTAAATGCAGGCAACCAGTTCTCAGGTTTCCAAATTTGTCACATGGCCTGGATGAAAAAGTGGCTATAATAATTTATTTGGAATTGTTAGATATTCCTGGGCTTTGTACTGATGTGGACAAGCATGGGTTGTTCCTAAAGGCTAGTGCAATGTAAAGTGTTGTGTTGGTACATGGTCGTACTCAGTGTGTTCATTGCTGTTCAAAAGACTTATGTGAGATGTTTGTGCAGTGGATTTGACCATTTTGGTAAGGATCATGTTTCATCAACATTGGCTAGTGTCATCCACACAAGTGCACTGATCAGTGGTATGTTATGCAGTAGCAAATCCCTGATCAAATAAATCGGCATGCATGCATTCATATGTGAACATACATGCACACATATGGTGGTGTCTTTTTCTATGAGAAACTACTGAATTGTGACAAGAGTAGAAATCTGAGACATTTTGACAGGAACACATTAGCACTTGCTAAGAACATGATGGAAAAATGTGTTCCACAGATGTGTGGGCTGTTGAAGCAATGATAAGTCACTGGGAGACTACCCACTGTCAACATTTATAGTTTGTGGCACCTGTTCAAAATATAGCAACATCAGTTTTGTTGTTATTCAGCCACAGGCAATATGTGTGGTCCATGCGTGCGTACGTGCGTTCATGTTTGTGCATGAGTTGGTGCAGTGTGCTTATGGAGTCACAGTGCATGCATGAATGCAAGCATTTACATGCGTGGTTGCTAGCCCAACATTGGGAGTGATTCATGGGACACAGAGAAGGGCTGTGTTCATTTTTTAGCCCAAACTATACAAACTTCCACTAGACTGTGTGACACTGACAAGCTAAGTCATCCATGTGTTTGTGCAGGGTATGTCTGTGGGTGTAACCCCTTTCTGTGGTGCAGGGTCCTGCGTGTGTCTGTATGCACTGTGACTGTCCTGCTAGGAATGTGTCTCCATGGCTGTGAGCCAACAGCTGACTCACTGACAGAATAATGGGAAGTGGGAGGATATTTACCTGTGTCTTCAGGGCTCCATCACATTAGGCATAGATGTCTCAGCAGTAGGGATAGCTTCAAGATATGTCCTGTCAAGTGTCTCGTGGTCAGTGATGGATCTGTACTGCTTCACTGGACACTGACAGCTGTAGTTATCTTGCTGACAGCTGGACACTGATATCTGCTGCTAATTGCACTGTTAATCAGTGCAGCTATCAGTCATGCCCAGCCCAGTCACTGTGATATGTCTCCCTTCTCTAACCTTACAACACCCCCAGCAACCTGTCCTTTCAGGATAACGGAGAAACAAGACTTAACTTTTGCACAGCTTAATTGTTTTAATTAATGCTTGCCTATTCAGTGTTGGGTTTTTTAAAGTTTATTTAATTAAAATAAGATGCGAAAGAGTACAATATTTGATGTCAACAGACTGGTACGGTTGTGTGCCTCACTGGAAAATGTGTATGTAAATACTATGATGATTGAGTGAAGTGCTTAGAATCTGGCCTCTCAAGCAACATAGCAGAGTTCACTACAGCTGGTTACATTTAGAAGCCTGAGCTGTTTTTGTCAGTCTTCACCACTCCAGGTCACTTAGTTATAAAACAGTCTTCCGCTGTCAGCTGCTGGTTGATTAACTAGTGATACAGTAGAATTGTATCATATGGAATTAATCCTTATCCACTTGTACCATGGACCCAGAAATTAGGCTTCAACCTTATGAGTTCAGACTCGTTTAACATGGATTGTGTGCTCTGCCTTCCGTAGTCACATGCTGGAATTTCTTGTGTTTGAAACTTTCCCGGAAGCCTCACGTGGGATGTTTCCCACCGACTGCCTGCACGGAACCCAACTCCTGGCAACAGTTACGACAGGGAAACACAAGAAAAAATAATTTTTTTTACTTTGTTCTTGTTGCTGTTGCCGACGTGGTATTTCTGTCTCGATCTGGTATTTCTGTCTCGGAGCTATTTTCACAAGATCAGCTCACTGACTGCAAGTTCTGGATCAACCACCGAGTTTGTTATGCTGACAGGGAGACTGGCGTGTTCTAGTTACTGTAGGATACTCAAATAATCTGTGAGGATGCAGGTTAAAACTTGAAACAAATACACATCATTTGACATGAACACAGTGGCATATCTAGGATCTCATTAAGGGGGAGGCCAAAGGGGGAATGCTTGGTCATCCATTAGTTCACCATGCTATATGTAGTGGTGCAAAACTTAAGCCAAAGGGAGGCCACACGGCCCAATGCCCCCCTTCCCTATAAATACACCACTGCATGAATGTGACTGATGGCAAGTTACCTAGAAGGCATTTCATATGCTGGAAGTCCAGTTTTCTGTATCTATTTGCTGATTATTATTGTCAATGCTAATACAAATCACGGAGTGTGTAGGAATAATTTTTACTATACAAATCCTCACTGTCCTCAGGTGTACCAGGGTCGTTTATCATGACTGCTCAGGTGTACCAGGGTCGTTTATCATGACTGCTCAGGTGTACCAGGGTCGTTTATCATGACTGCTCAGGTGTACCAGGGTCGTTTATCATGACTGCTCAGGTGTACCAGGGTCGTTTATCATGACTGCTCAGGTGTACCAGGGTCGTTTATCATGACTGCTCAGGTGTACCAGGGTCGTTTATCATGACTGCTCAGGTGTACCAGGGTCGTTTATCATGACTGCTCAGGTGTACCAGGGTCGTTTATCATGACTGAATTTTTCGTATTCAAGAATAACCAAGACCACCTCTCTTTCTTTCAAGTAAGATTTTAAATGTAGTTTCATACCCATCTTTTCAGTTATAATAATCAATATTTGTAAAAAGAATTTTTGTTTATTTTCTGCTGCTAATAGCATCCCGTGAAGCCCCATGCCAGCCTCATGAAGCTCCATGCCAGCCTCTTGGAATCCCTATGCCAGCCTCTTGGAAGCCCCGTGCCAGCCTTGTGAAGCCCCATGCCAGCCTTGTGAAGCTAGTTAACTTGTTTGCTAGGAAGGATGTTGTTGTTTCCTCTCATATTACCCTCAACTTGGAATTCCGCCCAGGTTGCCCAGTTGGTGCCTGGCAGTATTGGATTATGAAGTAATGAAGTTAGGAAGTAGTTATTTCCTATGGGAACTGTTTGATCCTTGGCAAATTCAGCTAGCTTCCCCAGCCAGTCTCCTTTCATCTATCTCTCTCCCTTTGCTTCGACATGTCTTCCTGGGGCTTCATTAAATGGAATGTACATTGATTTTTCATTGGTTAGTTGCATTTTACGTTCCCTTTAATATCAACATTTGGGGACTGCTACTATGTAGAAATGAGAGGTTTTCTACATCTGGAGAGTCACCATAAATGTGCTGCCAGTCGTTATGATTACTGTGTGGTTCTGGAGCTGGCAACGGTTATACATTTATATGGCAGTACAATGCCACAACATTACAGTTGTCTTAGTCATGTATAGTTGTTGCTAGAGTGCCATGAAGATTAATTAGCTGAGTTCTTATATATATGTTTACATATGATATGTGTTTACAGTTAAACAAGTCATGGTACTTGGCCTATGCACGTATGAAAATTACTAAAACATAACCATTTGTAAATGCAATTAAGAATATCATGCCAGTGGTTTACTAGGAAAACCTTGTTGAACAGGCAACATCTTAAATTCATGGGCCGCGCCATACTGTTAGATAACCCTACGTCATGAGTGTGGTATTCTGGCAATATTCGCTCGCCAAATGAAAATACATATGATTACACCTATTCCTATACTTGCCTGTGGCATATAACCATGCTATTTGCGTCCATCCAGACTACTAATGTAACATATTTTGGGCTTTGCTTACTAAACTATCCTCTTTTTTGCAAAATAATGTGTTTGTTTGATACTTTTGGTTGGTTCTGTGTATGCCGGCCTCCCTTAATACATCAGTCTTGTAGTGTAGGTTACCCCGGTTTCTTAGTACTGTGCATGCGCTTATCGGTTGCACTGGTTAACTTGTCAGGAATCTCCCACTTTTAGAACACATTCTGAGTAAACCACTGGCGTGATATTCTTGATTTTATGCACATGGTTAGTTTTCATTATCTCTTTTATGTGCATAGCCCCAAAACCATGACTTTCGTTTTGTTTCAACTATTTAATAGTGCAGAAGAAATAAATATGCGTAAATCTATAAGCTTCGTGAAAATGTCCATCAGGTTGGGAGAGAATAATGAAGTAACAATTTTCTTCTAATCACAACTATTGAGATTTATTTACTCAATCGTGATTTGAAACGAGGATACCGACTCAGCTAAGTATGGGACGGCCTGCTCGAACAGAAGAACTAATCGTCTGAGAATTAAGTTCCTGATGAAGGCTACCAAATGAAAACGTTGAGTAAGTAAATAGCGATGAGAAGAAAATTGTTACTTCATTAGTCTATAAGCTGTTTGTGTAGACGTGAAATAGATATGTTGTAGTAAGTTGTGTCATGTCAACTTGACATTGATTGTGTTGACAGAGGTTGATGAGCCAATGGAGCCTGACATGAAGGACACAGCACACATGACGTTTGTTGACGGCCGGTGCTCCTGCTGCCCATACGGCTATCACATAGACCTTGACTTCCTGCGCTACCTCGAGGCACTCAACAACGGCTCGTACTTACGCAACCTCAAGAAGATACATCGTAACAAGAAGAAGCTGCGCAAATCGCTCGAGGTGCTCGTGCAACAGCAGGAGTCAGCAGGGCTGATCCGCGACACTTCAGTGGCGCCACCACCAGACATCATCCACTCCACGGACCGCTCGTTCAGCTCGGTCGAAGATGGCGCCACCAGTCACATTCTTGACGAGATCGACTTCTCGGTCGATTCAACCCTCAACTCGATTGACCTGCTGATGAGGAACGGTGGCGAAGAACGAGGTCACCTGGACGAATCCTCGCGAGGTGGCAATGAGCAGGTGTGTCGCTCGGAGGCCGAGATCCAACTTGGGATGCAGTCAATGCGCCGGAGCGGTTCGTTCAGTTCCCTGGCCTCCTCTCAGTCCACCTATAGCGAGGTGATGCCGGGATGTCCCATGTCACCGTCAGCGCTCGTTGACCAGCTGACACACACGAGGGATCCGACGAAGTACGTGACGTCAACAGAGCTGGCCGACAACATGGCAACGCTGCTCCCAGAGGGCAGCGGGGCGGGCAATGACAGCTTCGACATGTCGCTGGGGCAGACGTCGCTGCAGGCGATCCGGGAACAGATGGCGTTGAGTCTGCAGCGCATGCGGGAGCTGGAGGAGCAGGTGAAGGCCATCCCAGTGCTCCAGGTGAGGATCTCCGTGCTCAAGGAGGAGAAGAGGCTGCTGATGCTCCAGCTCCGAGCCAAGAGCAGCAAGCTCAACATGCGCAGCATTGGTGTTGGTGACGCGACAGTGGATGATACTGACGCGTCGTCAATGGCGCGTTACCAGATGAGCATGAGTCTGAAAGGTCAGCAGGGCAGGCCCAGTATGAGGAGTATCGGAGTCGGTGACTCGACCGTCGATAGTGGTGACATGGCAGTGGCGGTGAATAGTGACGCGGCATCGTTGGTGAGAGTGCACCAGCGAGAGTTGCATACGGAGCACAATTCGAATATATATGAAAAGGAGGTGCGCACCATGTTCCTTGCAGGTGGTCAGTCACAGCAGGCCGATGACCAGATGTTTGCGGCTGGACGTCGCTCATTGGGGCGTCCACCACGACCCCTGCCGCCGACCCGTAGCATCGGGGTTGGCGATGGCAACGTTCTGGACAGCAGCAGCAGCATGCACGTACACGAGAAGGAACTGCGAACGCTTATCATAGGTGGCGCCAGCGAGGCAAAGAGCACACGCAATGTCGGCATTTCCTGCAAGACGCCGTCGCGCGACGTGGGCGTCATGTACATGTATGAGGACGCAAAGCCAAACACGTGCAATGTGGCCGTCGGTGTGGGGGAGATGGGGGTGTCGGACGGATGGGAGTTGGCGGAAGGGGGCATGGGAGGGAGTAGTGTCCACACGACGCTAACGTCCATCCAGCAGATGAACCTGGCCGCGTTCCACAGCAAGCACATCCACATCAAGGGAGAGCAGCTGCGAATGATGCTGGATGAGGTGCTACGCAAGGACCTGCACAGCATCAGCATCCAGACAGAGCCAGCGGCCACTGCAGACAAGGCGGTTAGTCACCACGGCTACAACATGGTTGACATCGGCAGCAGCAGTGACACCATCGACGTAGACGTTCGCCCATTGGTCCAGACGCGATCCGTGGCCGTGGAAAGTCGCCCTCTCATGCAGAATCGCAGCATCACCACCGAGAAGGTGGTGCGCATCGACACTGGGTCAAACACCCCAGTCGCGGCCCTCCTAGTACACCGCTCCACTTGTACCAATCCGGTGAAGAGTTACCCCGCTTCGACCAACACAGACACGACCCAGCAGCATAATGCCCAGACGAGCACAGATGTGAAGATCTTCCAAGCTCTCGAACAGGTGAAGAACAATGCCACAAACACCATCAGGATGGACTTCGCTGACACAGGGGTCAACACGGAGGTAGCGATGAAGGTCGTGGAAGCGAAGGTGGCGACCTGTGACCGTGCTAACAACACGCTCGCCATGAAGCAGTACAGCCAGGCAGTCAACACGGTGAAGACACTGTGTATAGAGCGCGGAAGTAACACGGAGAAGCCTCGATTCCGACATAGCAGCTCCAATACAGATATGGCAATGACGTACTCAACTGGTGTCAATGTCAACACGATTGGTGACACGATGGATGGGAATATAAAGGAGACCATAGTGAGGCAAACATCAGAAAGCTGTTTCACTGACAGAGTGCCTGTGTGCGACTCGTACGACTTGAGCACTGGGAATGGGGTCAGAGTGCAGCGGTCATCAGGTACCAGTGTCCATTCTGTCAATGAGAGGTCATACCTCGGTGGAACCCAGGGTCACGCGGTCAGTGATGGGTCACGCCTTGACGATGGCACTGCCAAGTCTTCTAGCATGAAGTCACAGCTAGGTGGCACTACTGTTGTCCAATCTGTCAACATCAGGTCAAAGCGAGGTGGCAGTACTGAACAATCAGTTGCAAGGTCACAACTAGGCGGCAATACTGATCGATATGTCACAACGTCGCAATTTGATGGCAACACCGGTCAATCTGTTGAGAAGTCACGATTTGGTGGCAGCTTGGGTCAGTCTGTTGAGCGATCACAAATAGGTGGCAGCGCAGGTCAATCTTTTGAGAGATCACAAACAGGTGGCAGCACAGGTCAATTTGTTGAAAGGTCAAATATTGGTAGCACAGCCCAGTCAAATGAGAGGTCACAAGGTGGTGGCAGCACTGGTCAATATGTTGAGAAGTCACGATTAGGTGGCAGCATGGGTCAGTCTGTTGAGAGGTCACAAGTAGGTGGCCACAGCTTCCACTCAACGAGCAACCAGCGGTCACCGCATGGTGACGGAGGTCAGAGCACAAGGACGTCCAGACGCGTAGTGACAACATACACAACGTCCAGTTCACCGGTCGTCTCCCGCAAGGCCGACATTGTCACATCAACGGACGCAAACGACTCAGTCCAGACTGTCAGTAGCACCAGTGTGCATTCAGTGAACAGTCGACACAGTGACACGAGTGAAGAGTCTCGGTACAGTGACGCCAAAGACAGTGACTTTGATGTTGATGCTGTGCAGTCGTCGAGTAGTGGTGCTGTGAAGACTTACATGTCGGGGAGGTTTGGTGATGGGTCTGATTGGAGCGATGCCGTTGGTGACACTGATGGACTTCAGACACAACGAGTAGTCATGACACGCTCGTCACCTCATGGCACCAGTGTCACCACCAAGACCACGAAGAGGGTGATGACGTCATACTTGGGTTCATCACCACAAGGCTCCACCGTCGAAGAGACGGTCATGTCACCGGGAGGTGTCGAATTCCAGCGTACCGATGGTGGCGCCACACAGATGCGTGTCGTGCGACACACTGAGACAGCTTACGTCGGTGGCAATGCTGTCAAGCAGAGCAGTAATGTCACTATTGACAATGACAATATGCCGACGCTGTTGTCATCGGAGACGATGTCATCGCGAGTTCCTGACCTGCTGCGAGGAGGTGGGAGTGACGATGAAGCCTTGGTGGAGAGCGGAGGAAGCAACGACTCGCTGCAGAAGACGAACATAAACGGG
This sequence comes from Lamellibrachia satsuma, assembly GCA_033239005.1. Lineage (NCBI taxonomy): Eukaryota > Metazoa > Annelida > Polychaeta > Sabellida > Siboglinidae > Lamellibrachia > Lamellibrachia satsuma. The sequence continues at coordinate 12,369,589 of BSQZ01000007.1, read as the reverse complement.
AACAGCAACATGGAGATGCAGGACACCAGCAGCTGTACCGCAGTAGTGGAGACACGTGACAGTGACGGCAACATCGTCACAAAGAAGGCTGTCAGGCCCAAGTCTATCATGAAGCAGACGAGTCATACTGTGAGAATGGTGACGACCACCGAGATGACAAAGGGCGGGTCAAAGAAGGAGATCAGTTTCTCGGAGGACGTCCAGGGAGGGTGAGTCTATTACAATCTATTACACAGTTGTCTTCTTGCTCAATGCCTACCAGTAATTCTACTTGCGCCAATGTCATGGCCAACTTGTGTGTTCTGCACCATGTTCTAGTCATCGAATCACACAGATGTCCCATTGTCCTAACTTTGTTAATGTTCTCCCCAAAATGCTTCATCTGTAGGTACATTTTTTACTGGTAAAGTGTGTTTTATTTAAAATGGAGAATTTCAGAGAGACATTCTATGTGTAATGTGTTGGAGAAACTTCATTATTTCATGTGTTGAGTACATGTCAACATTTTATGACGTGTCAGCATTTTATAATGTATCAGCACTGTGTCAACACATTATGACATGTCAACATTTTATTACATGTCAACATTTTATGACTTGTCAACATTTTATTATATGTTCTGTGTGACAGGGATGCGTCGACCTCTGAGGAGGAGTTGGAGGAGGACGAATCAGCGAGTGGAGGCAGCCAGTCATCTGTCAGCTACGACGAGGCGTCATACGACAGCCGACTGGGCAAGATTGAGTACTCGTGTACCGACGACGAGGTGATCGCTGCCGGGGCACCAGGAGCCGCAATGTACGACCAGAACATCCGAGAGACGTCAGTGACAACTTGTCTGTGGCTGCTTATGTTGGGTTTTAGTTAACCTAACTGACCTGATGAAACCCACTGACCATAAAGAGTTTTGCACACAAATTGTGTGTTCCCGATATTTACCCTGCATGATTAAGACATCAAGTTAAACCACATATATCACTTTTAGCTCCCCCGCATACCAATCCAACTGTTCCAACTGGAACTGCTTATCAATTATGAACTGCTTAACCCATTTTGTTTTGGTGCGCTGCCGAGCTTGGGTCTCCCGAGGATTGTAGCGCAATAGAAGTATCTATATATTATTATTATGTTATAAGCAACAAAAATATCTGCAATGAAATGAAACTGTAAATTGACCAATAGCCTTACAGTTATCTCTCATACCTACCATGATGCATGCGAAAAAAATTTAATATAAAATAATGTAATGTTACCCTGGACTAACCTGAATTTTTCAGTTCAGTTTTGTTTGACCTTGGTATGAGACGACTGTGTCAGTGTGGAGAGCAACTGTTGCAGGTTTGCGCTGGAGTCAGAGCTGGCTGGTGCATGTAAAGTCTATGCCCAGTGGCTGCAGGACTCGACACAGATCACCACAAAGGAACTCGTTAGTATTTTCATAGCCACTCTACCTCATTTCTACGACTAATGAACATTTTTAGTACATTGGTATTAACCAAATCCATCTGATATCTGTCTTGTGACTCTGTAGTTTTACAACCATCACTCAGCCTAGCAACGACTGTCCTTGTGACTCTCATCAGCCTTACAGTCATCTCTCACTCTATTGACAACTGTCCTTGTGACTCTCATCAGCCTTACAGTCATCTCTCAGTCTAACGACAACTGTCCTTGTGACTCTCCGTAGGTTTACAACCATCTTTCAACCTAAAAACTGTCCTTGTGACTCCCCGTAGCCTTACAACCATCTCTCAGCCTAACCTAACGACAACTGTCCTTGTGACTCTCCTTAACCTTACAACCATCTCTCAGTCTAATGACAGTGCTCCAATGACAGCGACAAAATTTGATCTTTGTAGAAGTCTCCCGTTCCATAGGCATAGTTGACATTGACTCTTAATTTTGTACCACTCAATGTATTATTTACAGTTTTGTTTAATGATTGTTTTCTTTTTACAATGGAAGAATATTGTATAATGTCAACTTAGATTCTGTAAGAATTGTTTTGTTCAGTATTGGGATAAATAAATGTTTCCTGATTACTAATAACAACTGTGATTTCTTGCAGAACTCCAGCATGAACGTCATCCAGCAGGAGTGGTTCAAGGTGTCCAGTCACAAGCTGTCCATCTGTGACCAGGTCGAGGACTACCTCACCGGCTTTAGCGAATTTTCGAAGGAACTGCTTCAGCAGATTATCAACATGTCTGATGCAAATGTAAGTCTTTCTGTGTACATGGTGCAACAGATAGTTTATGACATGTTAAAGATTGTGCATGTGCTTACTTATGAAACACAACCAGTTTACGCCAACTTTTGTCTGTTAGTGTATATCAGTGTGTGTCTTTGCTATGTCTGCTAACCATATACTTCCATGTCAAAATTTACCTGCCTTACATATCTACTTTATTTGCCTGCTTTATAGATCCATCATATTAAACTGCATCATCTACTTGCCATATTTACCAGTGTTGTACATCTTGTCATACCTACCTACTTGGATGTACCAATCTTGTCAACCTACTTGCTCTCTCTCAGCCACCTGTGTATCTACCTGGTGTATGTGTGACAGGGTAACACGGCGTTGCACTACGCTGTCTCCCACGGCAACATGGACATAGTGGGCCTGCTGCTCGACTCAGAGCTGTGTGACATCAACAAGGAGAACAAGGCGGGCTACACTGCCATCATGCTTGCATCCCTTGCACACATACAGAACGAACCACAGAGAGTCATCGTCAAGAAACTCTTTGAGACCGGTGACGTCAATGGCAGAGCTCTGCAGGTAGGCTCGTAGCGCAGTGTTGCTACCGAGACAACACACGTCTGTTTTGTCAGTAAACCAGTAGTAACCAGATGTTGTACGATAGTCTGATGCTCCCGATGGCAAGTGGACAAGTAATATTTGTTAACCCACCCTTATCAGATTAAGACAGGTGTCCGTCAGGTTTGTTTTTAAACTCACACTGCTAGCATTTGCATAATCGGCAGATAATACGTAAGTCTTGTGTAGAACTCCTACCAAATTCACAGGCATGCTTACTTATGCGCTGGCACTAATTTTGTAATGAATGCTGATATCACCAGTTGTATAAGATACCCCTTCGTTGTCATGGCGACAGGCTGGTCAGACAGCTCTGATGCTGGCGGTCAGCCACGGTCGACTGGACATGGTGCGCATGTTGATGGAAGCAGGTGCGGACGTGAACATGCGTGATGAGGACGGGTCGACGGCCCTGATGTGTGCCAGCGAACACGGCCACACTGAGATAGTGAAGCTAATACTGGCTCACCCAGACATAGATCCCACTCTCACTGACAACGTATGTTACTGCATTTTACAATATATTCTAATTGTTTGATTTTAAGTGGTACTATCTGTATATTTGTGTTTTAAACTCACGACCCTTAAGAGAATTAAATGTATATTTTATATTATCTTGAATAATTTTTTTTATTATGTGGTCAGCAGGTTTTTCACAGGCATAGTTATAGTTGCATTAAGCTCCAGTCATGACAGTATGGGTAATCAGGTCTTCTGTCACAAGATGTCTAATCACCTTCATGGTGTGTGTGATCAGCTGACTTCAGCATTTGAACTCGCCAACAAAATAGACAAATGCACCAATGCAGTAATTCTGTCTCCCTGTTTGTTCACAAGTGTGACTCACGTAAAATATGTACATCGTTAATTAATGTAAGATTGTAACATTTGGTAGCCAAATGGGCTGCTAGTCCAACTGTTTGAGAAGCCTGTCAAAGAACTAAGAGCCTGACTTGCCAAGAAATTACTTTATGGGCCATTACGGTATTTCTCATTGATATTAGATATTGCAAAATATTTGCATTTTTAAATGTCATCTTCGACCTAATAACCATAAAGCATGCTTGAAAAAAAATTGGGTTAACTATTTAACACTAGTGTCATTTGGTGACTAGTGTAAAACAACTGAAAAATGGTACCAATTGTTTAACATCAAATGGCGACACTTTTTAGTTGTTCCACACTAGTCAAATTACAATAATATTACAATAATTATGGATCCTGCTAATTAAAAAAGGGGGTGTATGCTAATTAGGGCATGTATAGGTCGAATACAGTATGTGCCTTGGTACATACATTTGATGAGGACCACCTGTCCTGTTATTGTCCATCCACTGCAGTAGACCGACTAGGCTGTGTGACCCTACGTTACTATAGTGATGTTAGTGTCAGATACAACATGTAGAGTCACCTGTTGTAGGACGGAAGTACAGCCTTGTCTATCGCCATGGAGGCTGGCCATCGTGACATCGGGGTCTTGCTGTATGCACATGTCAACTTCAAAGCAGGATCACCCGTAAGTATGCTCCACATAGTGCATAGTGCACATGCCAGCACTGAGTGCAGTAAGCCTGCGTGTGGCCTAGTTCAGTGCATTTGGTTGGCGTATCAGTACAAACCCACATTGCTACATGCACTGAGGCTGCACTCTGACGTCTTAGTGCACTTTCTATGCAACACTTGTCCCTGCTCTTCCAGTGATTTTAATTGACACGAATATATTTCCTGGCAGAACTACCCAGTATTTCTACGTGTGTGTGAGTGTGGATACACTCGACACACATGAAAGTGCAATGCTATGCATGTGTGTGTGTGAGTGTGCATACTCTATACATGCATCATTCTATATACTATATGCATGCATTAATGTGTTATTTTCTAAGCATGGATTGATGAGGATACTCTGCGGATACATGTGTCAGCACACCCTACACATGGCCAAATGTGCATATATAATGCATGCATAATTGTGCATACTCTGTACCTGCATGATATGACTGATTGCGTGTGCAGCAGCGTGCTATCTACATATGAGTGGGTGTGATTCCTACCTGCATCACTCTTGATGCATGCATCACTTTGCAAGTTCTGTATGCAAGCATGTGTGCACATGCTGTTTGCCTGCAGTAATGTGTTCTTGCTCTGTCTACCTGTCTTGGTCGTTTCCTCTGTCTGTGCATGCGTGCATATGTATGCACGCATGTTGTTTGCATGCTTTGGTGCTCCTTTGTTTTATGCGTGCATTTTGTTCTGTTCCAATAGGTTCTTGCTAGAACTAAACTAAAGAGGAAGAGCTCTTCCAATAGCCCCTCCAGTTCACCCAGGTAAATAGCTGTCTTCCCACTGTAACCTCCTGCTATTGGAGCTAAACTGATATCATGTCGCACCTTTCATGAAGGCTGTTCCAGTTAAAAAAGATCCCCAGCTATTTTAGCATTCTAATTTTATTTTTACTAGCTATGGCAACAGGCCAGTTAAAAAATTAGTACAGGAAAAAAGAGTATTTTTATGGTGGCACACACTTCATTTCATGGTGAAGCACAGCGTTTTGATTGGGTAGTTTTGTATAGGTTTTGTTATATTTTACAATATGTTGACCACAACCTATAATCAGATAGACATGCCCTACGATCGGAAGACGAAGTGTTATTCCTTTTTAGATGGACTAAGTCGCAAAAAAATCGAACGATTACATTTTTAGAATGGCAATGAATGCTGTCATATCTGCGTCAAGAAAGTGTGGCACCATTGTTCTAACAATGATCAAAACTAAATGCTGTGCAACATTGGAAATGTAATTGAAAAACATATTATCAAGATCAGTGCACCCAAAATATTGGTGGTTCCATGCCAATCTGCTAGTTAGATGACAGATTTTGGCATTCTACTGCCGCATTTGGAGGTGGGCTGAATTGTTATCTTGAAGGTATGTTTTTAAGCCTCGTGTTTGTCATTATTGCCAGCCTGTTTTAAACATGACCCCAGGTAATTAATTAAACACATAAAAACAAGCAGTCATATAAAATTACAATTCAATTACTTTATTCGGAGGTTACCTTCATTGTAATGATAAAAGTGATACAATGGACTTAAGTAAAATATAAGCAGATGTTTTTTAACTTGAACAGCCCAGAGTGGATACTGGTACAAATTGTAAACCAGTGTCACAAGTTGTACACCTATGTGACAGGATATATACATGATATATTTTCTTAGCCAGAAAATGTAACTTATGCAACAGTACCATTAAAACAACTTTATTTAATTCATACTGTGGTTCAATGTATACCTCAAGTCTTTGGTGTCTGAAAGGTATTTCTGTTGCTTATAACAACAGTTTTAGAATTTTACACAACTTGTCACCCCGTTGTAGTGAAAGTCATGTTCGCACCTAAATATGCATTCACTCGTCAATATTTAGCCTTTTATGCCGGTTAGGAAAATCCCATAATCTACTTTTTGTTAATTATATTCACATTTCGATTTATCATCGAAGTCCAATGATTAAACATTGGATTGATCAATTGTATGCTTTTAATTCATGACGTGTGTACTTTTTTATGTGTGTATATATTTCTTTATTCTAACTTATTTTACATATACTTTTACTGCACGATATGTATATATATATTTATAGATATAATATATATATATTATTCTCACTACATGTACCTTTAATGTACAACATGTGTGTGTACCTCTAATGTACATCATGTATGTGTACCTGTAATGTACAACGTGTGTGTACCTTTAATGTACAACGTGTGTGTACCTTTATTGTACAACATGTGTGTACCTTTAATGTACAACATGTGTGCGTATTTTTTTCAAGTGTATGGTATGCTTATTAGATCGAACATAGTACTTAAATGATCAAATAAAACATTTTTTATTACTCCAGAATGCTCTAAGATGCATTTGGTTAATCAAAATGCATTTTTCAGTGTTATCAGACTATTATGTTAATAGGTCAATTTTGGTGAAACTTAAATTTTAGCAATGTGTGGGTTTTGAGAAGAATTTGTAACAGCGAGTATTCATATGAGTGGTTATTTACACAGTGGCGACCATTGAACTCCATCTGACAATAGTGTGTACAGTCAATCTTGGCAGCTAACATTTGTTTGTGAAGTCTACTGTCGATACAGGCCAGATGACCTGCTTGTGACAGTTATGTGCCAGTTGTTAGGGCCGCAGGACATATGGATGATTGCAACTTTCTCTTGCAGTGACACTGCATTTCCCTGGACCCAGTTGTAGGTTTCCTTTCTTGCTGTGTTCACTAAGATCGCTGCACTAGCGTGCAGGCCATGCACACAACACCGTAGTTTTACCTAACACATGCCATTAGACTGCGTTCACTCCACATAAATAAGAAGTCAGCACAATTCCACTTTGGAAAATGCACTCTAATGCAGATGAAGTGTCTCAGTAATAAAGTCAGTATTGCCACATTGCCGCTGCCTATATTGTTAGGGACATTACTACCAAGCACCATGATGTTTGTTAATACACTGCTTGTTTGCTTGTATGATGAAGTATCTAATTCTGCACTGCTTATAATATAAGCATAACATATTATGTTTCCACTATATGCTTGTGTGATGGTAACATGACCCAGTAGAACAAAAATCTTTGGAATATATCAGTAATAACAGCTATTAAATTGTGAATAATTGTTCTGTTAGATATTTTTGTCACAGAAAGTGGATGCTATGGACCACGACCGTGTCTCATTACAGTCATGTTCTTGAACTAGCTGACCCTATTCAGTTTACCTCTTACAAGAGTTTCTCGGATACACCAATAAATAGGTGTGCTTTCAATTGTAGTATTTTATCAAGTAAACTTTGTTTCTTTTATGTACATATAGGTTGCAGTCAGGTGTATGAATGTATTCATAGTGTCAAGGATATTGAATATTGTTTTGATAAATAACAGATAGTTCATGCATTTGCAAATCAAGGTGAAATGTGACATTTGCCAAACATTTGTTGGATCAGCTGCGATTTATCGATAGAAAATGTCACTAATATGACCGTTGTTTTTGTAGACCGACTAGAAAGTGAGATGTCACCGATGCTGAAGGGGACAGTACAGTGACATTGCTGCGATGGAGAGGGAGGCTTCATTGTAAAGGGAGCAGTCATTATGACGATAGTCTTCAACTAGACATGGCTTGGCCTTAGCAGGTAGCATTACAGGATACCCCGTCAGTAGCAGCAGGATACATCCTGTAGGGTGTCCTACATATGCTACAGTATATTACTCGCCAGCTTTGTTCTTCCATCTAGCGAGGCTTACACATGTAACAATCATGAGTATACTGCAGAGTTTCATGCACAATGGTTGGCGGCCGTGTAGAAAAAAAGAGGATTTAATTGAGATTATACTACTGAGAACAACACCTCCCTCATGGAGCTAGCATGCGTCATCAATGTGAAAAGGCTAGAAAACATGCATTGGAGAAAATTATACATCCGTATCCCACATGGCCTTATCAAAACACCTTAAATGTTTTAATGTAAACTTGAATACGTTGTTGTACCTTCTGTTCATACAGACAGTGGTGTGTTTCCATGCATTTGTCTTCACGGTGTAGATGTTGCACATCTGAGCTCGGTGAAAGGCCACCATTTCTGTATTTCAGCATTTTAGGCAAAGCATTTTGCAGAGCTTAGGGATTGTAGTGTGTGTATATACATTTACCATACCATTACGTGCTTTCCTATATCAATATACACCTGTACATTCACTTGTTTGTACAAATTGTTGATTCATAATGTAGATTATTTTGTCAATAGCCATTATTACAGTTAAACTCTCACTCTGTTTGCTTACCTTGTATCTGTTTGTATTTCGGAAGGCTTGTGCATTTGGGAGCTCTATACCCAGTGCATAATGTAGTATGTATGCGAGTGTACTAATTTGTTCACATTTCTATGCAAATCTCTGTGAGATACAATGTCAGAGATGCATTTGATCGTCACATATCATTAAATATATAGTTATGCTAGGAGCATTGCTAGAAGGCTGTCTAATTAAAAGACTGCTGCTCAGTTTTCAAATTGTACAAATTGTTGGCAGTTTGATGAACTGCAACATTTGGAATGTTATCAACTGCCTTTATGTGAAGAAAACTTGTCAGCTTCACTTTTAAGTTTTACTTGTGAGTTTTCAAAGATGCCTTTCACTAATAGTGCAAACACCTCTGATTGAGATTCTCATACAAGCCTTATGCTACCCAGTACATTGTTAACAACTAATGCTGTTCAATTCATGTAGTGCGATGTAACAAATTGTATTATTAACTGTTGACAAAAATTATTAAAGTTGTATATTAGTCAACTAGCATTTCATTGTTAGCCATAAACAACCAAGCTGTTTTTATTTTCATTAAAATTTTAACATTATTTTGTTGATGTATAAGTGTGTCACTGCATAATGTTTCAGGCTCAGGAAATTAGGTGGGGGGGGGCACCATTTGTTCATGTGCGTGACAAGTTAGGGAGAACAACAAACTAGAAGCCTTGGAACTCGTTTGTTGACTCTTGCATCCCACAAGTTATACCCTGTGGTCTGTATGCAAATATCTATAAGTAATCAGCCACTGCAAATGTCTAGTAATCATGCTATATTGTCTGTATGCAACTATTTATAAGTAATCATGCTCTATTATTATGTATGCAAATATTTGTAAGTAGTCATGCCCCATCCTAGAGGATGCATTTCTAATTGCATTTCTAAAAAGAATACTCATGTACAGCATCAATTTGAGTTTGCCCAGACAAAAGTTTCTTTGTTGGTGTCTGAATGACTTGGTTGTTACGTAAACCGAACCATGCCATCTTTCACACTCCCAACAGTGGCACTTCTTGGCACGTCACACTGCCACAACTTGATTATGAATTCAAGTTCAGTGGTAGATAAACCCCTGAAAGTTTGGTAATAAGATAATAAATTAATTTTATTCCAGATGACTTACTTTTCCTGTAAAGATAATATTGTTTTAATTGCAAAATTGTAAATTTAATACTTACAAAAAAATTGGTAGGTGTTAAATAAAGCTTGCAGAAATCAGAATTTATCCAAACAGAACCTAGATTTATCTCAACAAAAACTGATTTCTGCAAAGCCACTGTTTGTGCTGAAATGCAAAAAAAATCATAACCAATTAACCTTGTTAACACCAAACCAAGTTATCCAAGAGTAGGAAAAGTGAGTGTAGTCCTTAATTGGGCAGTAGGTGAACTGGGAATCTGTCTCAGAATTAACTGTAAAATAACAGTAGGTCAACACCTGCACTAGCTAACAAGACTGGCAACGCATCGCATAGATCGCCTGCAAAATACTAAATGCATCATTGTAAGATATTCTGTAATTATAAAATTATCCATAATTAGCATAAAGTCATTTCATTGCACATCAGTTAATATAAGTATAACTAATATATATAAGATTGTAAAAAATGTAATCCAGGACATGGTCCCACAATGTGAAAAGTAGATCCAGAATACAATATTTTTTTCTAAATGTGTTTTCTAGTTTTACAAATATTTGTGTAAGGTACCGGTAAGTATGCTTGTTTAGCTCTGTCCCCATCCACAAAATATGTGTGGTCCAATGAAACAGACTGGTTATATTAATTGTTAAACCTGCTTGATATTATAGCTGACCAAGGAAGCCATTATGATTACATACCCCATCAACACATACCTTATCTTTGGATTGTTCTGCTGCAGGATTCTTGTCACCCGCTCATCATTGAGTAGATCTGCATCATCATCTATCAATAATTTAAAAGTTCCGTTTCCAGTTATTGTCAGAAACCTTAAATTTGGTTTTCCAATCTATATTTGGAAAGTCGATCCTCATACTATCAGAATGTGCCTTTTTGTAAAACGTTCTTCTTTTAGTGTAATTATTTAGTTTGTACAAAAAATTTCAAATGTTAATATACAATGGTTGCTTCTTCCACATCAAATACCTCCAGCAAGATAAAAAAAAACATTATTTGCAACATGGCAAGTCAGTTAAACATAACACCAGTTTCTAGTTTTGCAGACACAAATGTATGTCAAACTCGAAAGCAGTCATCATTAATAAATACTGTATTGTGGGATTTTTACTTGTCCAGTTTTCTGCTTTGTGGGATTTTGTCCTGCGGAATTATGCCCGGATACCATGTTTAAGGTAATACAATTAATTCTTAGTGTTGTTGTTTCGTCCTATCAAACTAAAACAATGCCTATTCTAGTACTGTATTTTGCAGTCCTATGTAAATACTGAACGACCTAAGCTATTCGCGGCTAGCGGAAAGGAAAGGAACCAGTTATTAAACCAGTGCGATCGCTTTGTACGTGTTGAATCCAGTAGATGGCGAAGTTGGGCGCCATGTTTGAACTTTTTGTAAGGGATCAGTTACTATTATGATGCTATGTTCAAAGTTTTGTTTTTAATTAAACTAACCTAGTATATTTGCTGTAGCTTTAGCAAGCTGTTAGTGAATATACGTTTGATTAAACTGCAACTCGATTACTTTTGCGATGTTACTGAAAGCGCAAAATGTATTTCACATGTCTTGTTATGCATTAGTTTAGCCTGGATCCGATCGAACGGGCTAGTAGAATTTTGGGTTACCGTAAGATATCCGTAGCTGTTAAAGTGGTTACTAGAACAAGACGACGGTTGTCGAGCCAAGGTTATACAGCATCATATAAACTTGCAACGTTAGCGTTCTTGACCATGGTGCTTTTGAGCGAAACTTGTTGATATAGTCTTTGGCACGATCATCTTCGTTATCTGCCCGTCTTCGTAGAACTTTAATTATGCTATCAACAAAAGTTAATAACGTGTTTGTCAAATTACAATTCACAATTCCTGCTGAAGTTGTAAGAAATGCGACAGACTTTGAGACTGACGTGAACGAGGAAATGCGTGAGAAGGGACACGACAGCGATGGGAACTCACTTGTTGGTATCATCCGGCTGAATAAGAAATCGAAAGAAAATGGGCTCCATCTCTTTTTAACAGGTGTGGTTGTTATTTGTCGCATTTATGTTTAGTATTACTAGTTTATGTAGTTTAATTAATTTCTTGACTAATCATTTAGTGATGTATAACATATACTTATCGCCAATAGTAATGCAATATATCGTCTCGGTGTTATCTAAAATGTATTTGGTGTAACTTGTATAAAGCCTAAACTGGTACCTACGTTCTACAGCATAAAGTCATTGTCATTTATAAGTGCAAGTAGGTAATCTTATATGTGTCTACAATTTGTGAATATGTTTCCAGTGTACCATGCTGAGGCTGCATCAGTTCAAAGTGATTCTTCAGAGGTGAATGAAGATACAATCCCATCTGATCACAAGGACTGGGGATGTGTTCAAGGAATTACTTCCTGTGTGCCTTCAGTTAACATCGATAGCTGGGGGCTGCCTGGACACGGAGACCAGTTAGCTGACTTCTCTGTCACAACCACCACTGCATCACAGAGAAAGAACAAACGCAAACCTTTTGCACCAAAGAGATACACGGATCATTCTTCAGACAATTTAGAATTGTCAGAATACACCATGCCAAATGACCTGGGGACTGATCATCACACTGGCCACCATGTGCAGTGTTTGATATGTCATGACAATTTTAACACCTACCCAGAGTTAGTTCGTCACTCCACCACCATGCACCAGCTGTCTTCTACCCTTGTGGACGATGAAACTGAATTGAGTGATGGGAAAACAGAAATGATCAGCCAGGCGCTAGGGTTTAAAACTGCTGAATCGCATCCTGTGGCTGTCAATTCTACGAAAGCAGAAACTCTGAGAAAGCATAATGGCATCTTAGCAGAGACTCGATATCCATGTCACCGGTGTTCGTCAAGTTTCTCAAAGCCCGGAGCACTGAAAGAACACATGAACTATGCACACATCAGGTGCAAGGCGTATCCGTGCAACATGTGCAATGCAAAGTTCTATGTTCGCAGTCACCTACGTTCTCACATGAAGGTGCATTCTCCATGCAAGGAGATTGTATGTCCATACTGTGAGAAACGGTTCAATTACACAAGCAACATGAAATCACATGTTCAACTGGTGCATGAGCGTGACAAAATAAAGAAGCTTGAATGCGAGTTCTGTGCACGCAAATTCAACACAGCAAGCAACTTGAAACAGCATATCAAAGCCATTCACCTGCATCAGTTGCCGTACGCCTGTAGTGTGTGTCATGCAGGCTTCTGGACAAAGACTGCAGTGACCAGTCATAAGTGTAGTGTCTCGCAGGTGCCAGCCCAGTTGTTAGGTCTAGGGCCAATGGGACATGACGACACTCAAACTCAACTAGTTTCTCAGGACAGCATTACATAAGAACTAGCTCCTCAGCTGGTAAATTACTCAGCCAAAGCAAACAGGATACATCCTTTCTGCCTTTTCTTTCAGTATTGTCATAATAAAATGAATTGGCCAAATGAGATATTGAACTTACCTAGATATATTAACATTTCTTGCTTTTCTGTTTGTAAATATTATTTTAATAACATTTTCATCCATGGTATGTTTCCTAATTTTGAACAATATTACTCGTTGAACAACATCAAAATAATTTTTTTTACGAAATGTATGTTTGGCAATATTTAGATGACATTCGAACAAAAGTGTGGATTTCGACCACTACCTATATTAAGTGTAATAAACTATTTAAAGTACAGGCATGTCAAATCATGTTTTATAGTAAAAACTATAGAGGTTTATATGTTAACATCTTGACTGCCCAAATGTGTTGGAATGAACTGCAATTTTGGTATCATTTAACTGATATCTGTTTACAATTGCTGTTCTGAACATGATATTCAAATTAATCAAATAATGGTCAAATTATATTAACACACTGTGGTTCATTAAAACACGTGAGCGGTCAAGATGCTAGAACACAGTTTATAATATATGTAATGTGACTACGATTTGGACTAAACCAACCAGGATTATTTACTCATAGTGCACATATTGTCCACTATATGGCTCCACTGCAGTGTTTGATCTGACCACTCATGTAACTTGTAATAAGGCATTTTCTTCTGTCGTTTGAGCTTGTTCTTCATTAAAGCTACTTCCTCAAATGTTTTAGCTCATCGCGAATCCGATTCACTTATGTCCAGATGTATAGTGTGTAACTAATTTAAGTAATATTCAGTCTGTTTAATAAAAAATGCCTATTTTTTTTCAAATCATCGAAAGAATTGGCTTTAGTCGTTAGATCTGGTAAGGATCAAAATAGTGGATATCCAAAATGGTAAACCCTGTGTGGGTCAATGCTAATCATGAGCGTGACATCCATCCTCTTGCCATTACACAGTTACGAAAATTCACCAATGAAGAAAATTGTGATTTTTCAGCATTTCGATTTTCACTTCAGTTAATGCTTGAACAAGAATTTAATAGTTAGTTGGGTAATTTCACAAAAACTACATATAAAAGTTGCATAAACGAGCTAGCATGTTGCAGTGGATACTAGGTAAAAAATTATTTGAAATGAAACTAGCAAAAAAAAATCAAATTGATTAAGCACCTTTAACTACTGATCCAAATGTGAACATTGATGACAAAATATACGCAAGTTAATGAATGTGTGACTATTAAAAAACAGAATAATCACTGGCAAAGTCCATGCAATCTTATAAATTATAGCTTTTTAATAAGCCACCTTGCCTTGTCCACAAGTGTTCTTTTGGATGTTACTCAATGCCAGATGGTGGAAACTAAGAGAAAGACTTTCAGCACAAGTGAATCATTCTCCATTAATGTTCATGTATTTAAAATGCTCCATACGCTTCATACCTTTTAATAAGACAATGAAAAAAAATTTGACGGTTTTATTGCACAGAAGTGCACGAGCACTCTGTGGAGAAAATTACATGCAACTGAACCCATAACCTCCCCACGTGAAACACGTCACAAACATGACCTTCCGTACAGACACGCTTCACAAAACTTACTTTCTTCTGTTAACCATCTACATTAGCTACATGAAGCAGATTTCTACGAATTTATACCATTGTGTCATTCTCATCAGAAACATTAGTTGCAACATCTAAATCAGTGGGGAAGGATAACTTCAATAGCATGAGGCTAACATATTAGATTTCTTACTACGACCCTAAGTGGGCTCAGTTACACATAGCAGTAGCATCAATGACTTATCAAAATCTTCCATGAGTATGCTGCATTACACAAATTTGTTGCCATTTCCCACGGCATACCATCGGGCAATGCCAGAATACTTTATTAACATCTACCCAAACTACAAAAATTTGCTGTAGTCAAACTGTACACACTAATTAAACTTTACAGAAAAGTAGATTTAATGCAGTCCCTATTCTGCAGAATGTTTTTGTTCAATGTGATTCGGACACTCCACCCAGCAGTTTCTAATGACTGCATGCTGTGATCACTACAGAAAGTTTCGTGAATGTACAGTATAGTACCCAACAGAAAGAGCATTACAAACATTTCATCTATGCACAGTTAAGGATTTGACATTTTCATAAAATTAATTATGACAGTAGGCCATACAAGTATTGCTATTTGATATGTATGTGTGGATTGTGATGTTCAGCTGTGGTTGGTTCTAAAGATGACTGAATTTCTATTAAAAATTCATCAGTTTATGCAACGAATTCTACACACATTCAGGCAGATTAACTGGGGAGAGGTTGTAAAAGATTAAATCAACATTATAATTTCATACAAGGTAAATGACTAAATGTCACCACTGGTAATTTTCTAATTTATAAATGCTGGGTACTATATGGTACAATACATGTCCAAGGTCACAGGTTCTTTTCTAGGCAAAAATGCCAGGAAACACTGTAACTGTGGCAAGTGTTCATTCAGTCTCCAGTCCAATCAGCCCTCCATCTTTCACTGTGCTAGCATCATGCATAGGTGGGTGTAATGAATCCTATAAAGCTCTTTCAGACAGATTTAAAAAAAGTTCTTTATGCCCATATTCTGCTGTGCACCAACTCGGACAGACCCCATGTTTCTATTGAGCAGGACAGCTGATGCAGACTCGTTTCACTCATATGAAGGCTTTACCCACATAGTCAAGAGTTTCACATATAAAATCAATTGTTGGCGACACCATTCCAAATGCACCTCTACTTCTTCGCTGCTACACCTCTTAGCTGCCTTTCTTGTTTTGGTGGTGAGGCGATGGCTTTCTGTGGCGATCCGTGGATGGAGTCCTTTCCTCCCATTGAGCTGCGAGTATTTGGTGTCATGCGTTCCGCGCTCCGTGTCACTCTTGTGTCTAACTCGACGTCATCGTTCCTCCGGCGCTTTGTTGGACTCACAACAGGAGAATGCTTGCGCTTGACAGGTGTCGACACAGGCTCGGGTTGCATCACCTGCTCTTCCTCCTCCTCGTCGTTGTTGGGTACCTCTACCTCTTCGATGATACTGTTGATGTCGTGTACGACCTTCAGGTGAGTCTGCAGTTGCGTCGCTTCATCAAAGATCTTCCCGCACTCAGAGCAGGCAAACTTCTGCACCTCGTGCTGTGCCTGCTCCGAATGAGCCCGATGTGTGAAGTTGCTGCGTGAAGTGTCGGCGACGGCAGTCGTGTATGCGTCAAGTGGCTCTGGTTCCATCTCGTAAGCTTCACTCGCGTTGTCTTCCGGTGCCTGGTTTTCTGCTAGAGGTACAACAGGAACAAGTACCGGAGGGTCGAGCTCCTCCTGTTGCACACCCTCACTGTAGATCGCTGGCATCGGCTCACGGTACACTATCGTCTTGCCCTCCCGGCCCTTTGGCTTCTTCACACTTTTGCACTTCTCGACGTGCGAGTTCTGCAGATGTTCGTACAGGGTTGGTGACTCGTGGAAGGTGAGAGTGCAGAACGGGCAGCTGTACTTGCCACGGTCTGACGACGTTCCGAACACTACACCTGCTTGTTGCATCACAAACGGCACTTCATCCTGCATGATCACTGGCGAGCGTCGTCTCGTTTGCGCAGCTGCATTCTGTGGGGTGGCTGGCGTTCGCGGCGACGCCGACTGCTTCAAGTATTTCGACCCAGTGCTGCGTCTAGGAATTTTCTTCTTCGCTGGAGACATCTTGCTGACAGACGCCCGTGGCAGAGACGCAACATCATGCACTTCAATCTCAATCTCATTCTCATTGGTCGTCACCTTGTTTGCTGTTGACCCTTTCAACTTCTCCAGCAGAATGCTTGCATCACCGATGATAATAGTTACTGGGTCAGTCTGCGACTCCTCATCCTTCACTGGCTCATCGTTATATGCAGGAATATCAGGCGATGTAAACACTTCGCTGTTGGTCTGTCGGGACTCCTGGGATGCTGATGGACTGGAGGGCATTGGGTCCTGCTTCGCGCCAGAAGGTTGTGTCTGTGTGTCAGTCTCCTCACAGTTGACTGTTGCCTGACTCGAGCTCTCGATCATTGTATTCTCTGTTTGACTTTCCCCCTCCTCTGTCTCGGCGGTCGCCTGGACATTCTTGTGTTCCTCATGGGCCATGCTGACCGTTGTCTGGCATGGACGGTGTATGTGGTCAATGTGTGTCTGACAGTCGCTGTCGGCACTCGTCACGACGGCCTGCACGTCCTTGTCTACTTCCAGTGCCATACTAACCGATGTTTGACAGTCACCGCTGGCGGTGTCAACAACGGCCTGAACATCACGGTCAGCCTGCAAGGCCATGCTAATGGTGGTCTGGGCATTTGTTTCTGCACACCTGACAACCGCCTGCACCTGCTGGTCCTTCTGATAGGCCATACTCATGGCCGTCTGCGTTACTTTCACAGACCTGTTCACCACTGTCTGACTCGACGCATTCTTCTCGTCTTTTACAGTCTGGCAGACTGCGGTGCAAGTGTTCACCTCCGTCTGCAGACCGCGCTCCTCGCACAAGATGACCGTTTGACAGTCCATCTGCGCCACTGTCACAGTTGCCTGAACCTGCCCATCGCGTTGTCGAGCCATGCTGCTGTCTGTCTGCACCAGCGCACTCGCTTGCATGGCTCCCACCTGTACGCTGCGCTCACACACGGGCACAACCCCAATGGTCTGAGTGTCTATGGTGGTTAACTGGTACATGGCCTGCACCGCCTTTGCATGCTGGAACTGTGTATGGTCAGTCTGCAGGCCCGTGGTCTTCATTGCTGTCGACTCTGTCTGCACTGACTGCTCCAGAGAGTCAAGCACGCCTGACCGATCCGTCTGTGACTCAACCGTCATCTTCGCTGTCTCGGCTGCACATTCTGACTTGTACACTACAAATATAACATACATTAGTTGAAACAAAGATTTCACTTGTCAAAGAAATATGAATCACACAGGGTATGGAGCACCTAATATGGTTTACATTTAGGCCTAATTGGCCTAAGCTAAGTTGATCAAGGAAGTTACACTGTTTCAAAGATTCCTCCCTGGCATTAGCTCAACACGAAGCTAGGTTAATGTCTACACAAACTAAGATTCAGGGATAGGTGCAATACTTTTTTAAAAATACTGCAAATACTTTTAGAGTATTGCAAATACGAGTAAAAGTATAGCAAATTTATACTATTCTTACTGCCTGTTGCTTGATATCACTGCGATTTCACAGTTACGAGTCATGTCAAACAGCTGTGGTATTATCGTAATCTCATTTAAACTCATTAATTTTGTTTTTATTCAACTAGGTTGTGTGTATTATGCAATCAGATCTTCTAATTACTGGAAACAGACTTTCTGACTCCTTTAAGGTAGCTGGGGTGGCTAGCATGTCAGTTGATTTTTTAATGTTTTTCTTCATAATATGCTAGGAAATATTGATCTGAACATTAACACCAGAAATAATCACCCGGCACTAAAGTCATATTTTGCCAATGCATCCTTTAAAAAACAGTCCTTTTGACTTCTTAGAAACGCTGACTATGTTTCCATAGTAACAGCCGCGTGTGCGTCAAGCTTCGAACCATCTATATTCGTTCGCCATGAATGCGGAACATACTGCCTGGTTACTGTGATTACAGCACACATCAGTATTATATCTACTTAAATCATATCTAACTAAATCATGTCCTTAAACCAGCAAATATCAGCACTAACGTAGTTTACTGTGCCTTTGAACCTATAATGGATATGGCCTATGACCCCGAACTGGTGACCCTGCAGGATAACAGGCCAATCAAAATCATCGTAAACACACCCTGCCACGTGTTTGTCAGATGGCTGGTGTAACCTGATATTGTAAACACGTTACAAATACAAGGGCCATTTCCAAGGCAAATTAAGGGGACATGTCAATATGAGAAATGGCCATTATGTTTTGTCGACAATATGTAAAATGCCAGTGAAAATCGTGATACGAGTATCTGCCAACATTTCTGTTATCACAATTAGTTATCACAATCAGGAAACGTTACCAATAAAAATTTACAACGCTGAAATTTGGCATATGAATGCATCTCACATGTAGGCAACTATACACAGTTTGGAATTACGATTGGTGAAGGGCTTGTGTCAAAAATACACTGCCTCTTTAGGCTATCATTCAACTTTTGCTTAATTCATTCACGGTGGTGTAGCAGACGAAATTCGTTTGTTAACCAAAATCTACCTTAAAGTTATCAGTGACACTGTCATACTTATATGTATGTCATTTATTTCTTTGGGGATTTTCTCAAAACAATTTAATTTCGCATTTTGTGGCCATTTTTTCACATTAAAAAAAATCTTGTAACATAACCAAATAAATAAAAAACGCCAAATTTTATTAATCTGGACCATTATATAGTATTTCAATTACAATATGTGAAGAAATGGTTAATTTATCTTAAACATTTCTACTGAAACTATTCAATTCAAGACAAGCATATAATAGCCACCCCAGCTACTTTAAACAGGTATTAGCTATATACCATTATGCCAGGGTTTAGCCTAATACACAGAAGACAGTCACCAATGTTACTTCCCATGTGTTTCAGATTCATGATTTGTATTTATAATGTCACATGTATACTGAAGTGCATGTAGGAGTCTTAATTTATCAGATCTTACCGTCTTAGCCTGGTATGTAGACAAAGATGATGGAAACTTAACAGAACAACTGTACTTGTTGAGAAATAGATTAAAATGCAGGCTTAGAAAAATATTAATTATATGGACCCTTATTGTCACATTAGTTTGTATCGGAGATGGGGTGATTACAACAAATATAACTGATTATGATTATTGTTAAAATTTATGAGAATGCTGATTACTATGGTGAAGGGGTAAACTAAACAGACATTCTGGTAGGGTTGGCACGTTTCTGACGAGACAGTAAATAGTGCAGTTGATACCACAGTATTTACCATCTCATATACCTTCCTGACATCTAAAGCATTAGAAACTGTCAGAAAGGTATTTATGAAGTCAGAAACTAAACAAGACATGCCATTTTATTCAATCTGAAGACTGTAATTTAAAATCAATATATAATGCATTATTACCCTGTCACCATTCATATGCAAGTGCAACTTTTACTCTTTTGTATTATGTTGCGTTCAAATTTGCTTGATTTGTTAGTACATAATAATGATTACAGAAATAACCGTGGCATTGTGGTTTCCCCAGGCAGCATTTAAAACAGAACAGGTGTCAGTCACAATTGGGAAAGCATGCGAGAAACTGGCTTGGGTATACCCAAAGTAAAACTTAGATAACTGCTCTGAGCTGATAGTCACAACCCTGCTGACTGGGGTTGTACGCTTTTTTAAGTTTTATCACCCTTGCAGTACAAAGTGCTTGTTTCAAGCTGATTGTTCCACTGATTGGCCAGCCACCAATTGCTAAACCATCACAGAGATATATTTTTACATGTGAAAAGTGCAAATTGATTACCCATATTACTATTAGTGTGACATTTTAAGGTAGCTGGGGTGGCTATTATATGCTTGTCTTGAATTGCGTAGTTTCAGTAGGTTTTAAGATAAATTACCCATTTCTTCACAGATTGTTATTGAAAAACTAGTAATATAGCAATATCATATATAAATCCATCAGAGAGATTAGATACTGACAGTTCCTGACCTCATAAACTAGTTTCTGACAGTTTCTAACATTTTCCCATCATAATACCTGTCAGAAACCCAACGCTGCATTCTGATGTCTGTTTGGTAGACTTTTAGTATGCTCTACCATTACCGTATAAAATTCCTATATTTTATCATTAACGGGTCAACTGTTGCAATAGACCAAGCAAATTGCAATAAACCAAGCAAAATGGGACTGAACAAAAACATCATGAGTTACTGAAAGAAGAAGATCAATATAACTTCCAATAGAGGCTATGATTTTTCTTTTTGGGATTGTTTATTTTTATGTTCTGAGAATTGTTATAAATAATAATTTCCATTCATATCGAGATCTCAGTCAACAACTAAAATAAATTGTTGTTGTTATTTTCCTGGTATCAAGACCCATCCACTATGTTTCATGCTAATAAAGATTTCCAGAACCGAGTTAAAATAATTTAAACAATCATGCTTTGTTTAGAAGTACTATCAGTACTTAACATAGTCATGTCTGCAAGTCATTTTAGTGGCTTAATTTAAGTAAGGCAAACTGTATGCCACCGTCCTTCACTCTTCAAATAGTGAAGCTTGCTGAATGTCTAAAATTGAAAGATATCTGAGAGAAGCAGGCTACACAGCCCATTTTATTTTATTTTTTGGAATTCTCAATAAGTTAATGACTTACTCGTGAGTCATCACATGCTATGTTATTCTTGTTTTGGATGACAATTTCAATTTGGTTATGGGATTTGTACATAATTCATCAAAAAATCAGCATTTTATTTTGCAAAGTATGCATATCTTATTTAACAACATTTATCAAATACGTTTATACAAGTTAGTAAATATTATGGTTAAATAAGAAAGTGCAGAATCACTCAAAACCAAGTTTGTTCGGGTACAACTTCACTTCAAATTTACTCTTCTCTTGACTTCAGCATTCGCCCTAAAACCCGTGTCATCGTGAATTTTACACAAAATTAGGTCAACACACAAGTTATACTGTTTGTAATAAATAAACGCATGTATCTATATATTTGTAAGCTGACTTTGCGTTACATATTGTGAAGTGTCATGGGTGGTACCTCAGCACATATACTGCATACAGACCTGTAACAAATAATTTCACCAAGTTGTCGTTAATCTTATCCAGTAGGATGCAGCTCTGTCCTCCTGGTTCACTTTCTTTCCCGCTGCCGCGCAGCTCCGTCTGGAAAATTTTACCCGGTGTCGCCACATCACGCAAAACCTGTTCGGATAGCGTTACCTCATAACGACACGAAATTTGATCATCTGACATGTTTGAGCCTTATTTTAGCGCATTTCTCTTTACAAACTACAAAGAACTGCGGAGTTCCTCGGCAAGCCGAAAAGCGAGGTCAAGGCTCATTATGAAGTCTAAACTAATCGAGTAATTATTTGCGTATGCATTTTATTGTGCTAAAAATTCCGTTTAAACTGAGTATGATGTTACAGATGTTTTAGTTTATATATAAAATATTTATTGAACACGATTTATTTATTTATCATGCAACTTTTATTTGGTAAATATTTAGCCGGTTGCGATAATAAATTAATGCTCCCGTAGCTGACGCTTCATCCGGGCATCTATGGTAACCCTAGTCTTCGCCAGATGTCGCTGGTCGCAATGCACATGGCAAATGACACGAGTTTTGCCGGCCGCTTTCCGGGAAACCCAGCCCAGAGCCTCAGGTTTTAGCCAGCGGCACCCAAATGTGTTTTTTGATAAACTGCGTGAATCATAACACTAATTGACCTTTTACTATTTCGCTCATCATTTAGCAAAAATTATAGCTGAATAATTGAAATATATTAAAGAAAGTGGCATGCTATAGGAGTCAGACCACAGTTGAAAATTGCATTGGTGGCCATGTTAACGTTTTGTTAGATTGTAAGAAAACGTGACCACTAAAAATTCTGAAACTTTTTCACAGCAACTGCCATCATCTCATTGACATGTTGATCAAGTTTGACCAAATCACATACCTCCAGCTTTTTTAAAACGCCCCGACGTGCGATGCCCATCAATTTTGACAAAAATAGCCTTGTATTCATGCGCCCGCGTGGCCCATAGCAGAAAAATTCCCATAAATCCCTCCGCCTGTTAAACTCTCCAAAAATACACCGTTTCACAGCCAATAGCTTCTACAAACAAACTTGTGAATATGCCTGCTCAATTGCACTTATGTCACATCGTATGAATTCTTTAAATTCACATATCACAATTTAATACGCCCTACATTCGTGTGAAACAATAAACAGGAAGGTCAACTGTGGTCTTACCTCTATAGCCAATATTAGCAACAATGTTCATCTACATAATGTAATCCGCCCTCCTGAGATATGTGTCAACCTTGTTTTTAAACATATTCATGTTCCTGATATTCAATATACACTGATGCTTTACTAATTTCACCTCGTTCTCTAGTAGTAGTAGTTTTGCTATCTTTCTTGAGTGAGAAAAACATATTTCTATCAATATTTTCATACCCATTCAATATCTTAAAAACTTCAATCTGGTATCTTATATTCAGACGTCTGATCACTTTCCAGTATTCAATATATATTATATTTGTAATATACCCAGAAAAGCAACTTACAAAACCTTGTATAGACGGTGCAAAACAACATTGCTAAACTCAAGGCAAAATTAAATCACATCAGTTGGGATGATATCTACAATGAAAGCGACCCAGACAAATTTTATAACACATTCATAAACATTCTAAATAAATTATTTGACGAATGCCTACCCATTAAAAAACTAAAATTAGAGACAATACAAGTACTGATCGGCTGTCCAAAGAGTAAAAAAAAATCTTATATAAACATTTCATCAAGAATCCAACAATCTATAAAACATACAAAAATAGACTAATACATATAATTAGGCTATCAAAGAGAAATCATTATAAAAACAAACTTGATATATTTAAAGGTAATACAAAAAATCGTGGCAGCTGAGCAGTGAAGTTTTGAAATGTAAACCTAAGCTCAGAGAACCGAACAATACCTTTATTTTGCTGGATGGTTCTGAAACCTAAAATCCAAGACAGCAGACCAATTCAATGACTATTTTATAAATGTAGCGTAAAATCTTGTTAAAAACATTCCCATGACGACAAATGACCCAACTGAATTTGTAAACAAAAATCCAATGAATTTTTCTGCCAACCTACTGACCCTGATGAAATTGTAACATTAATATTCAACACCAAATCTAACACGTCTAGTGGTTTCAACAATATCGACTCACAGATCATCAGAGAAACAAGCTGTTAAATAGCTCTCCCCCAACGCATATTTTTAATAGTTCGTTTTCTTCTGGTGTGGTACCACATAAACTAAAAAAGTCATTCCCATATATAAAAGTAATAACCCACAGATCTTCTGTAATTATAGACCAATATCAGTTTTGCTGTGCTTATCAAAGATATTGGAGCGTCTTGTGTATAATCAGCTCGAACACTTTCTCAACCAGTCCCATGTTATATCGGAAAATCAATGTGGTTTTAGGAAAAAACACTACTCAAATGGCACTTATCAACCTTATAGATAAAATAACAAATGGAATTGACAATAACGCATTTACCATAAGTGTATTTGTTGACCAATCTAAAGCCTTTGATACTATAGACCACAATATATTATTGCAAAAGCTTACCTGCTATGGTATCAAAGGGCATATACTTCCCTGGTTTAAGAGTTACTTAGATAGTATAACACAATATATGTCATATAACAGCATATATTCTAAACATATGACAGTGAGGTGTGGCATTCCACAAGGTTCTATGTTGGGGCCACTATTGTTCATACTTTATATTAATTACTTATGCAACGCATCAACAAATATGAACTTCTGTTTGTTTGCAGATGACACCAGTTTGTTTCTCTCAAATAAAAAATGAACTACTCTTATAGAAGAGGTTAATAACGAAATTGTTAAAATAGCACTGTGGTTCAACACTAACAAACATTCATTAAATATAAAACAACTACATGTTATTTACGCCAGCAAATAAAAAGCCCAACGTCCCAACATGTGCAATACAAACCAATGGATCTGCCATCATTCAAGTTAACTTTACCAAATTCCTAGGCATGTATGTAGACGGACATCTAAATTGGTCTATTCATTTGAATATGTTAGCAGCTAAACTTGCACGAAATGTTGGCATGCTCGGTAAACTTAGACACTTTCTCCCTTCATATATCCTAAGAACTCTCTATTGCTCTTTAATATTACCACACTTGCAATATTGTACTTTAATATGGGCAAACACATACTTCTCAAAACTTAATAAGGTTAGGTTGTTAAAAAAAGAAAGCAATACGAATAATTAATAATTCTGATTACATTACCCATACTGATCTACTATTCAAAATGAATAAACTCTTGAAACTTGATGATGTAAACAATTTGCAGTTGGGGCTGATCATGTACGAGCACACGTTTTACTTGCTTCTAAATAGCATTGCAATTCTATTTAGCAGAAATTGCGATATTCACAGCTACAATACCAGTGCATACTTTATTCACGAATCACAGACCAACTTACGGAAATTTACAATTAAATACTTCGGGGGGCCCCTGTTCTGGAATTCCATACCAGCACATATAATAAATAATTCTACATCTATATACCAATTCAGACACAAGCTAAAGCAGCACGATTGCACATTATTGCAACTAGTCATACACTGAAACTTTACTCATGATGGGGTAAACAGGCTCATATTGATTATTTATAATTCTAATACATAATCCGTATTAGAGCAATTACATCCATATCTCTCACATCCATATCCAAACATCACTTTTTAATAATACTCTTGTATCATTGCATACATTTGTCGTTCGCACTGGTCATAACTGTAACTGTATTGTATATTTACGATATTTGATGCCCGTTTCAATGCTAATTGTTATGCTCATCTCAATGCATTAGCTGAATAAGGCTGTGTGAAGCCGTTATATTTATGAGTTCATTTGTATATTGTTCTACTTAATAATGCACAATATTGTTGTAATTTAAATTATATTGTACTTATCATTCAGCCTGACCAATTTTCAATTATTTAATAATCTTACTAGTTATTCTCTTATATGCATATGAATAGTAACACATTTACACCGTAATTTAATAATTTGTCATGACAAACTTGCATGTGTACGTGACTGAAATAAAGTTCATTCATTCATTCGTTCATTCAATAATTATTTAAGTTGTCATATAATGGCTGCATTGTACATACTTTGCTTTGGAGATACAAATATAATTTATAGCGAATATCCACAGCACTGCCACTGGGCCTGGGGGAATGTTTGAAAAAAGGAACTTTCAACACTGCAATTACTGCGCGAAGACTATTCATTCAGGTATCCACCTCTGCTGTAGCCAGGTATTCATTTATACAGCTGAGTGAACTGTGGCAATGTGGGATGAACAAAATTAACAAAGCTTTGAGACAGCAGCAAGAGGATTCGAACTTGCGATCTTTTGATTGAGAGCTCGACGTTCTAATCACTACTCTACTGCATCTAAAAACCGCTGTGTTCCCTCTATGAATTTCACCAATGGCTAAAAAATATCCAGTTTAGAAACAGATATGAAAATGTTAATTAACTTGTCGTCCACATTCGGACTATTGATGTAATCATCAACATTAGCGCAGTTGTGTGAAAACATGGTTAATGGCTACACATATATACATCCACAAAAAGAATCCATGGCATGAAATCTGGGCAGATCGGGCAGGCCAGGGGAATAATTAAGAATTGTCAAGGCAATTCAAAGGTCTGATGGCAATCCTCCCACACCAATGTTATTTAGCCTCAATAACTGACAAAAAACAACAGTGTAATAACGATATGTCACAATTTTATTTAAAACAGCAGGTAGGCCCTATAAACAAACATAATTAGGCTATTCAACAAGGTATGGATTAATATGGCATATAGCAACATCACGCCAACGTTAGTTAATTAATACTAATCTGCCTTTGTATGCATTGTTATGTTATTTAACTTATTTTCATTTTATTAGTCTGCTAAGGAATAGTCCACATGTCTGGGTAGCTATCCAATATACCTGGGTATGTTAATGTTGGGGCCATCTAGCAGACCTGTTGGAAACATTTTCTTTTCTTCAAGTCCAAGTGCAAGTCATCAGCATGCACGTGCAAGTCAAGTCTTTGTCCCGAGGAGTCAAGTCCCGAGTCATCAGGACGCAACTCCAGGTCAAGTCTTTGTCCATACCAATTGGTCAAGAACTCCGGTGTATGTGAGCAGTGTCACTTCAGTAAAAATTGCTACATGCCTTTTATGCAGGTAGGCTTCAACCCTGAGGCTAAGTGTTGGCAAACTGGTATCGAGCAACATTTGAGTTAGGTGTAATGACAATGAATAATGAGTCAAATCTAATTACACACACACACACACACACACACACACACACACACACACACACACACACACACACACACACACACACACACACACACACACACACACACACACACACACACACACACACACACACACACACACACACACACACACACACACACACACACACACACACACACACACACACACACACACACACACACACACACACACACACACACACACACACACACACACACACACACACACACACACACACACACACACACACACACACACACACACACACACACACACACACACACACACACACACACACACACACACACACACACACACACACACACACACACACACACACACACACACACACACACACACACACACACACACACACACACACACACACACACACACACACACACACACACACACACACACACACACACACACACACACACACACACACACACACACACACACACACACACACACACACACACACACACACACACACACACACACACACACACACACACACACACACACACACACACACACACACACACACACACACACACACACACACACACACACACACACACACACACACACACACACACACACACACACACACACACACACACACACACACACACACACACACACACACACACACACACACACACACACACACACACACACACACACACACACACACACACACACACACACACACACACACACACACACACACACACACACACACACACACACACACACACACACACACACACACACACACACACACACACACACACACACACACACACACACACACACACACACACACACACACACACACACACACACACACACACACACACACACACACACACACACACACACACACACACACACACACACACACACACACACACACACACACACACACACACACACACACACACACACACACAATACATTAAATAGTTTTAAGTCCTTGTTCAAATCTCGGGTTGAATTCTCAAGTCTTAAATCTTTGTCTGAAGTAAGTCCCAAATGCTCAAGTCAAGTGTCAAGTCTTGCAAACACTTGTTGTACTTGAGGACTAGAGTCCCTCAGTTCTTTAGATATGTGAAGACTAACTATGAACATATATTACATATTATAATAAAATTTTGAACATTGGCACTGGCTGTGCCATTACATGTTGCAAACAAGAAATTATTATAAATGGACTGACAGGTTTCAACAGGTCCCTGTGAATGGACCGGCAGGCACCATAGTCTACAGTATAACACGTTATACAAATATAACAAACAATAATAATTCAACACAAATACATGCCAGTAGTGTTACAATTAGCTGTATAACAATCGCCCTAGTTTCAAAAAAGAAAGTTAATCAAAATGGATGTTTAGTTGCAGTATTTAGTCATTATACCACTAAGCACTGACAATTAGTTTCATGCACTCATTGACACACCAGTGGCGCCATCTGTCAACAACAGTTCCATATCCGATAATAAAAGTGTAGATGTGAGCAAGCATTATGCATCAAAACTCAATTAAATAGAGGAATGTCTGATTGAAATTATTGCAATTACTGCGTGATTGCGTTAATTAACACTACATGGTTTTTATGTAGACAACTGCAAATGTTATGAAAACACAGCTTTACTCGCCATTATGTTATTGCACCATGTCAGCACACTACATATCGACCAACATGCAGCCTGCATATCACATCACATATATACCGATATAAAACCAACACAACTGCAGTCTACTTGAGGTCATGTCATACCAGCTGGGTCCACAGATACCAACAAATATGCTGTTCACTAATTACACGACTTAACTGACAAACACCTCACTAAAACATGCACAACATTCAGTAGCAATGTATAAATACGTATGAAAGACACACCCAATTTATAGCACAATTCAACAATCCATCCCAACTGGCTGCTGTCAATAAGCGTTCCCATCATTACACACACTAATTACTGTAATGACGAGATTTAGACACGACATTCTGCAGAGATGTTCATGAGAACCGATCAAACAACACATGGTGCAGTGATTCCACGAGAAAATGTCGCTAAATAGCCATTTATTGAGTTGTTCAAAATATCTATGTTTCATCTGGTTGCAATTCTTTGTCGTCTGTCTTGTGACTGCTGTAGAACAGCAGCGGCACCATGCCCAAGAGACAGCCAATGAAAAGACCAGACGACCGTCCCTGAAACAGTTCACATTGGTTCACATGCAAATAGACTGTTCACAAAACAGTTCACATTGGTTCACCTACAGAGTAACTGTTGAAGAAACAGTTCACACTGGTTCACATACAGACTGTTCATCAAACAATTCACATTAGTTCACCTACAGACAGACTGCTCACGAAACAGTTCACGTTGGTTCATCTACAGACTAACTGTTCATGAAACAGTTCACACTGGTTCACCTACAGATGGTTCATGAAACAGTTAACATTGGTTCACCTACAGACAGACCGTTCACGAAACAGTTCACACTGGTTCACCTACAGGCAGACCATTCACGAAACATTTCACATGGGTTCACCTACAGACAGACCATGAAACATTTCACATTGGTTCACCTACAGACAGACCATTCATGAAACAGTTCACATTGGTTCACATACAAACAAACCATCCTTGAAACAGTTCACACTGGTTCACATACAGAAAGACCACTTTGAAACATTTCACACTGGTTCGCATACAGACAGACCACCCATGAAACAGTTCATGCTGGTTCACATATAGAGAGGCCATCCTTGAAACATTTCACATAGAGAGACCATCACTGAAACAGTTCACATTGGTTCACAGACATACAGACTACCCATGAAACAGTTCACATTGGTTTACATACAGAGAGACAACCCCTGAAACAGTTCACATTGGTTCATGTACAGACAGACTATCTCAAAACAGTTCACATTGGTTCACATCCAGACTACCCCTGAAACAGTTCATATTGGTTCACGTACAGACAGACCATCCCAAAACAGTTCATGTTGGTTTATATGCAGACAGACCAATCACTAAACAGTTCACATTGTTTCACAGACAGACATACCACCCCTGAAATATAGTTCAATGTTGATAGACCTGCACCAAATTTGCAATTCAATGTTGACAGAACTCAA
Source organism: Lamellibrachia satsuma (assembly GCA_033239005.1). Taxonomy (NCBI): domain Eukaryota; kingdom Metazoa; phylum Annelida; class Polychaeta; order Sabellida; family Siboglinidae; genus Lamellibrachia; species Lamellibrachia satsuma. The sequence continues at coordinate 12,339,083 of BSQZ01000007.1, read as the reverse complement.
GTGTTCAATGTTAAATCACCACCAAAACAGATTGTTCAACGTTGACATACTACCCCTAAAATAGATAGTTCAGTGTTGTCAGATAACCTTAAAATAGATAGTTCAATGTTGATGTACCCCCATAAAATAGATCATTCAATAGTGGCAGCCACCCAAAAAATTAATAGTTACTTATTGACATACCAACCATGAAACAGATAGTTCAATGTTGATATACCCCAACAAGGATTTCCTGCTAGAATAATTCATGCATCAACATTAAACAAAAGAAAGATTTAGACAAATGACATGCAGCAGCATTACTCATAAATGTAGATAATTTGCAACAGTTTGTCACGATTCAACATTGTTAGTCAACAGTGCAAAGTTCCAACTATGATTAACGCACAGACTCACCAGGGCGGTAGTCCAGCGGGTGGAGCGGGCCATGGCTTGCTCCGGGGTGAGGTGGACTGGAGTGACCCCGATCTTATGCGCCAACATCTCCACATAGCCGGCACATCTGCAGACAGCCATCACTGGTTACATCAACAACATGGGTGCTACACAAGTGTTCTTGTTCACTAAAATTATTGAAAAACCAGAGTACAATAAACCTACAGTCAAGTATGATGTAAAAATGTCGTTATTGAGGTCAATGTTATATGTTTAGCAAAGCTATGACAGATGCAACTGAACAGGGCAAGAAAACAACATTTTGTAATATTGTCACTATTATGTACAGTGTTTATTGTGACATCATCATCTCTTAGCAGTTATAAGTAGTTGTAATGTTGTCACTGTTATGTACAGTGTTTATTGTTACATCATCATCTCTTAACAGTTATAAGTAGTAAAAAAATGTGCTAGTTATGTCAATACGTACACACAACCTCAAGTGGGGAATCATGTCAACACTACTATGGCCAAAACAAATATAAAGCTCTGGGATTCATTAGCTGTGACCTATATTCATGTCCCCAATACCTCAAATCAACAGTCTACTAAACCCTTGTTCGCCCACACCTTGAATACTCATCGACAGTCAGGGATCCCTACATCCAGGAACTTAAAGATCAAATCGAAAGAGTCCAAAGAAGATCAGCCCACTTTCTATGCAAAGACTACATGCAAACTAGTAGTGTAACATCAGTGCTGAAGTCACTCCAATGGGATACTTTAGAATGTAGAAGTAAGGTGGGTAGACTATGTATGCTCTATAGAATCCACCACGACCAGGCTGCCATTCCAGCAGAAAAGTTCTTACACCCAGTTACGCGCCACTCCAGAAATCTACACAATCTAGCAATCAACCAGCCTCATTTAACAAAGACTGCCACCAGTACTGTTTTTTTCCACAAAAGGTATGTGACTGGAATAAACTACCATTAATCACTGCTAACATATCAACAACTTCAAACAAGAAGCATTCAAACAGCTACGCACCCAGAAAGACAAACTTAATTGCAACTAGCAGCATCAAACCTACGGTCCCAGTTGCTTCTTGTTTGGTTCTTAAAATAGCGTTGAGAATAATGTATCAGATTCAGAGTATGTTAAAAAAAAAAATTAAAGACGGTGTACCAACCCCACGCCAGCTATGTCAGATATGAGATTACCCCAGGCAGCAGCTGAAAGCAAACAAACATGTTCAGCACAAAAGTTGTTCTGCATATTATATTCTAAATATCCATGTATATATAGGGTGGAAATGCCACTGAAAATACTGATACAATTATGATGCAAATGATAAAAAAGTCAATGTACACAAAACCCAGTTTAAAGCAACTGGAATATTGGAATATAACAATGCAGAGTCACTGATAGTAAATATCAGTGGTGGATGCTGTAGGAAGGCATCTATTTACAGATGCAAATAAACAACAAGATTGACTGTAAGTTACCTAGAAGCAACACATTTTTTTCATGTAAACCATTGATTAGTACATCAAATTACAACTACACAACTTACCAGCCATTGTTGAGAGACCCAAAACCACACATATCTTAACATCAATGTATTCGCCCTGGAAATTAAACAAATACTTTGTAACAACGTGTAAGTACTAATATATACTGCACTGTACTAATGCTATACCTAAAACCCTAGTAATTGTATTCTAGAGTAAGTAGATGCTGCTACGCTGCATGACTACTAAAAAAATCATGTTGTTATAACAAACTAATGACACAGATAATTATATTATGTAATAACAAAACACTAAAAATATTGAATTTTCTGGTCATATTGAGTGTAATTCTGAAGCAGTAACTCAACACAAATCTGTGCTTGATTCAATTCAATATGAGTAAACCAGCTGCTCGGAACCGGTCAAAAACTAGTTGCAGGTGCCTCATCGAGTCATGGTTTCCATGACTCAACTTGATTTTAATGACTCAATCACAACTTTGCATTGTTGTTCCAAGAAGTCATGTCAGTAGGTCTGTACTCACGCATTGGTTGATGTTGTTTTGAAAAAAAATTAATGTTTAATTGATCTTGGATAGAATTTATCAGAATATAGTAAATACTCACAGCTACAATCATTAGTGCATTGTCCAGAAATCCAAATCCAATGAACGGTATACCATTGTAGATGAATACTAAAAAAACAAAAGCAAGTGCAAGTATTGCATACATAGCCAGGTCAGAAGACAAGAGCACTCTGATAGGACAACAGCAGGACAGCACAATATACATAACTAGGACAGCTTCTAGTAGCATACATATGGCACCACCCACTGTCAGTATTAAATCTATTTACAGTATTATAAAATACTGCTTGGTGTAGCAGCCATATCATATTTATTCAAAGTAGATCAATGCTGCAAGGCAACAACTTAATTCCAGGTATGAATCCAATGGCTTTATATCAACTATTTATAGAAAATGAAGAAAAAGCTGTGCAGGGAAACTGTGCACAAGTGAGCGGGGATGTGTGTGGGTGTGTGGGGGTTTGTGGGGGTGGGGGGTGTGTGTGGGTGTGTGGGGGGTTCAAGAAAGTAAACTTAACCCAACAGAAAAATGCATTACATGTCCAGGTCACAAACATGCCTTAATTAAATTCATAAAGTAAAACAATTTCAGGCAAAATTGTCCATTTAAGACAAAAGGCAAAATGAAAAGTGCATCTCGTTAAAAGTTAAGAGGCGTGAACTGTGAACTCACTGTCTCGTAACTGTGGCCACGTTACTTTGTTTGGTTCATCTGTTTCTGCAACAAGAGTGTGTAGAATTATAAGTCTCGGTAAAAGACATTCTTCAGAATCTTGAGTAAACAATTCCTGTATGTACAATACAATACAATACAATACAATACAATAAAGACTCTTCTATTGTGCTAAAACCACACTCAGCAGCACACCAAAACAAAAAGGTTTAGCTAGTTTCTAATCTGTTAGCAATTCCATTCATGTACAGTTGGATTGGTATGTGAGGAGCTATGGAGACTAATTAAGCAATTTGAAACAGATAGGTTTTTAGGTGATGGCGAAATGTTATTATATTTCCTGCCAATTTAACACTAATGGGAGTACGTTCCACAGAATTTGTGCAGCAACTGAGAAAGCTCTATTTCCAATGTTTGTCTAACACAATGGGAACAAAAACTAGATTAGAACTGGATGATCAAAGCTGTCTGGGCTGTCTTGCAGGAGTGAGTAATGAATACTATTGTGTTGGTTGCTTGGATGACAGTGATTGACAGGTTGTTGCACAGATCTTAAAAATAGTGCGATATCGGACATACACTGTATAGTGGAAGAAGCTGACCAGAAAATTCAATATTTTTGAAGACAATTATTATAGTAATTATAGTGCTTTGTCATTACATAATATAAAAACAAGAGGTGGGAATAAATAGTTAGAGTACTGCAAAATTAGAAACAAAGTCAGAGCTTTACCACAAAACTTTGAAAGGAGTTTTTAAACAAATTTTGCTAATCAAACAAAAAGAACCCAAAGGCCTTCTGGCAACATTATAAATCCAAAACTACAATCAAACCAGGAATTGGTACATTAAATACTGATCCAACCAATCCCAAATCCAATACTACTACTAATAATAATAATACAGCATTTTTAAAAGCGCTAATTCCCATTATATGGATCAATGCGCTGTACAGGGTATAAAATACTATTTACATGGTATAAAATACTATTTAAATATAAACACGTGTAAACACTGAATAAATAAATCAAATTACTTTAGAAATAAATAAATAAAATAATTTAGAAAATCTTAAAATCTGGTGAGAATCCTAATGCAAAATTAATGTATATAACAAATAGTCCATCCATAGTGTCCATCACATAATATTCTCTTCATTTACATATATTTGAAGTGACTAGTAAAAAGGCGAGTCTTTAAAAACTTCCTAAAAATTGTTAGCGTCTTGGAATTACGAATGTCTGCGGGCAATGAATTCCAAAGTCGAGGCGCTGTTGTTCCAAATGCAGATTCACCAATGCTCTTCTTAGTGATGCATTGGTGCAGTGTTGGCGCATAGTCCTTGCGTAGATGCCCATCAGGAGTTTGTATGTGTAAAAGTTCAACCAAATAAGTTGGCGCCAAACCATTGACGCATCGGTACGCCAACACTAGCACCTTGAAATGTATTCGACTTGCTACTGGCAGCCAGCGTAAGCCCCTTAAGACTTGTGTTATGTGGTCGTGCCTACTGGTGTGTGTAATTAGTCTAGCAGCATTGTTCTGTACTCGTTGCAGTCGAAGTATCTGTGATGCTGGAAGGCTAACCAAAAGCGAATTACAGTAATCTAGGCGAGAGGTCACAAGAGCGTTTACAGCACTTTTGGTGGCTTCTGTTGTGAGATAGTGACATATTGATGATAGTCTGTATAGACGATAATTACAAGCAGCACACACAGCTGTCATATGATGTGTCGTCGTCAGATATTGATCCATATGAACTCCCAAATTTCGTACGCAGTTTACTGGTGAAATGGTGTCAGCTCCAATGGTCATAGAGCAAACTCCATATAACTTGAGATGATGTTTTGATATAAAATAATCATCTCAGTTTTGTCATCATGTAACTTTAGCATACAAAGAGTCATCCATTGTCTAACTTCCTTAATACAGTCTGTGAGTTGCCTCACTGTTTCTGCATGGTCGCCCAGCTCAGCTGGATTGTAGGATGCATATAGTTGAATGTCATCCGCATATTTGTGGTAGTGTACACCATGTCTTCTGAATATGCACTGCATTGGCGTAGTGTACAGAGTAAACATAACTGGCCCAAGGACCGAGCCCTGTGGTACACCTCACTGTAGATGAATATGCTCTGATGTTGTTGAGTCAATCTGGACGCGATATGTGCGGTCTTCCATGTATGTCCGGAATCAAGCTAGTGCCGTTCCACGCACTACGACAGATGATGGGGAAAAAGCAAATATTCTTGCAACCTACTTTGCTAGCGTATTTACAACTGAATAACCAGGGCAAATACCAACCATACCAAAAGTTAAGACTAAAACAATGATGGAAGAGTTAACAATAACTGAAAGCAAAACATTATTGGCATTGAAAAGCCTAAACATAAACAAATCCCCAGGTCCAGATGAGATAGGAGCCAGGCTACTGGTAGAACTTTCGAAATCACTCTGTCACCCAGTACATACAATATTTGAAACATCAATAAAAACAGCTATTATCCCAAATGATTGAAAAGAAGGAAAAATTTCAGCTATTTGTAAAAAAGAAACAAGTCATTAGCAAGCAACTACCACAGAGTAAGCATTACAAGTATTCTATGTAAATGCATGGAAAGGATCATTAGAAACCATATTATTGAATATATGAAGGAAAATGGTCCATTTAGCCAAAAACAATACTATTATGGTTTTATATCAGGGCGGTCAACAGTCCTCCAACTTAAAAAAGATTTTAGATAACTGGACCTCGGGACTCGATAATGGAAATTATCAAGACGATATTTATATGGACTTCCAAAAAGCTTTTGACACTGTATCACATAAGAGGTTAATAAATAAATTGGATAGCTACAACATTAGGAAAGAAATAATAAATTGGACTGAAGCATTTCTCACAGATAGAAAACAAAAGGTGGCTGTAAATGGTAAAGAATAGTAATGACACAATGTAACTTCTGGGATACCCCAGGGTTTGGTTATAGGACCGTTACTTTTTGTACTATACCTAAATGACCTACCAGAACAAACCAAGTCTGATACATTTCTATTTACAGATAACATCAAGATATTTAGAACTATTATTGGTAAAAATTACCAGGGCATTTTACAATATGACCTAAATACCTTAGAGCAGTGGAGCAACAAATGGTTACTAAAATTTCATCCAAACAAATGTAAACACGTCTATTGGAAAAAATAACATTGGAGAAATCAAATATTCTATGACACTTAACAACTCCATACATTTGCTCGTTACAATAGAAAAAAAACGAATTAGGGGTTATTATAGACACAACACTATCCTTTGATGACGACATTAACTAAGCAGTAAACAAAGCAACAAAGATGACAAAAATAATTCGCAGAACTTTCCAATTTCTTGACAAAGATGCATTCTTGCCATTGTATAAAACAATGGTAAGAACACATCTTGACTATGCCATACCAGTAGGGTATCCTTACAAAAAAACATACTGCAATAGAAAACATCTAAAGAAGAGCAACGAAAGAATTACCAGGTATGAGAAACTTACCTTATATAGAAATATTAAAATCACTAAAATTACCCTCATTAGCATATAGACATTTATAAGGTAATATGATTGAAGTTTTTAAAATTATACACAATCTATACAACATTGAATCTTCACCTACTCTTAAAATGGGAGGATGCATCCTTCAGGACAGTAAATAGAGGGCAAACTCTAAAATTATTTACTCAGAGCAAGAACAAATATTATATAAGAAAAAATGCTTTTCCCATCACAGCAATGTGTCAGTCAAATCTCCCTCCCGAGTCCTCAATTCATTTAGCTCATCGTGAAATGGGTTTGTTGATGTTCAAATCTGTAGCGTGTGAGTAGCTTAGGTAATATGTGCACATTGTGCAGTCAGCTTAATAGAGAAGTACATACTCTTATTAAAATCAATTAAACAATTTACTATGATGCTAATGATCATTAAATCGGATAACTTACAAAAGTGTGAACAGCCTTATGTCACAGTACACAGAGGCGGAGCAACATTTCCCCTTTTTCCTGGGCCCAGCTGACAATAATAAAATTCTTTGTCCAATGATTCAATCAAATAAAGCGATTCACTCACTTCTGGATACTAGATAGGTTAGATTTTTTATTAAATGATTATGAAAGTAAAAAAATCTAATTGTGGGGGGAGTTTGGACACTTATCCAGTGAAAGGACCACATTGAAAGAAAAAACATTTAAACTGCATCACTGAATGAAATATCTGTCAATACCAATTTTGACCACGTTTGGGCATGTCAACATCTGATTTTTATGGTGAAATATGGCTCTGGTCTGCTGGTGACCAGCATCATGGCATGTGATGTCATAACAATATTTTTTATGAAAACATTTACCATGGTATTACATGGCTGTGAAGTCTGTTGAATCTTGGCTAAGTGGCTGCCTGAGAACATTGACTTCGACAATGTTGTAATTGATAAATTGGAAAATGGAAATGCTAATGGTTGTGTGGTGCCGTGAAAAAACGGCTAGTTTTACATTCTTCGCCACGTTTTGGCATGGTGAACCACATTAACAATTAGGCTTTGGTAAAAATTAGGAGATTGTTAAGAATATTAGTTATTGTCTGGGAGTCTCCAGGTGTTTCCAGTAGATGTAAGTCTTAACAAATCTGGGTAAAGGTAGCAATTTTCAAGGACATAAACAATAAATGTCAAAAGATAATCAAATCATGTCATCCAATTGACTGGGCGTTTATAATTCGTTTTCAGATATTCATTTGTAATAAGCACAAGCAGACGCCACTGTAATGTTGTTCAAATGTGCCCCTCAATCATACCAGAGGTCGCACTTGTGTCTCCCATGTTTACCCTTTGATTTGTGACTGTCTGCACAAGACTGGAGTTCTTTTAAAAGCAAAGATCTTGAATTATCGTCCAGGCGCATCACAAATTCCTGAGCCGTTTGTGGTGTAATGACATCTGGCAAACTGTTGGGGGGCAACGTATGCCGATGCGAGTGTACTTGGATTAAAACAGGACAAATGCTAATTAATTTTCGCCTGAAACAGTAGGAACGAGAATGAAAACCTGGCAAAATCAAACTACCAAATCGCCCTGCCATTTTATGTAAATAAATAAGAACGATAGAGTCGCCATCTGTTGCCCACTACAGTGAATTTAGTTTGTAACGGTTAGGAAGGTAACCCCACTTTTACTCCGGTCCAGCTTCCATGCATATCTGCTCGTATCAATGGGAAGGGCGGTCACGCTTCGCTGGTTGTTGGGGGCGTAGGTCCACTGGTTTTAAAATGGATCTTTAAAAAATATATTTGAGAGGCCGACTGGTTTCCGGGCCTAACCGCTAGGCGATGACGTATGCAATGGTTGGGACACCATAAAAGGCGGGCAAATAAAAGGCGGACAAAGCGGGCTATAATTAACAAGTTTGCGTAATAGTGCCGTGCTCCCGCTGTAGTCGTTGTTGCTTTTCGTGCGTGCGTGCGTGCGTGCGTGCGTGCGTGCGTGCGTACGCCCGTTTATTGTGATGTCTTATCGGTAATTTAGCAAATATAAAATAAAGGTTAAATAATAACTAGACATTTGTCAAATGTTACCATCTTTAATTGTGCAGCGCTATCGCTCAATCGCACATGTTCATAACAGTAGCATTATTAAGTATTGTTAGTTTAAAGTCATCGAATGAGTATAGATCAACATATTAATAAGAAACACAATCAATCGTAAATTTAGAGCAGAACAGAGCAGCAGAACATAGCAAAGTTGATTTAGATCATCTGATGTACCTAATCACTTCGCTGTGAAGTTTCTCTTTTATTATACGTCATACTAAAAACTTACCACACAGCAAGGTGAAGAATTTGGAGGCTTTGCTAGTCTTTTAATTGTGTTTGATCTTAGTATTTGGTTTAAGTTACATGTCAACTTGTGAACACTGCTCTAAGATTATATAATTTCCGTGTCTTGTTAATAATAATAATAATGTAATAATTGATTTCATTGCAATCATAACATAAAAGGTATACCCTACAATGAGTACAAAATACGCGTTTGTTAAAATTACATGAGTACATTTAGGTTTGAAAATATTACGCACCTGATTCCCAGCTGTGTTTGTCTACATTGTCTGAATTAAATGAAATTACAGGTCAATTTCATAACTTCAAATTCAGTCAATAACAATACAAATTTAAACAAAGTTACTACTCTGAAATGCATGGCTAAAAAAGGGTGACATTTGATATTGGAAATGTTTTGAAAATTATTCCAGCCTGGCTCCTATAGTCATCCAGTCACACAGGAAACTGCAATATGTTGAAATTACACTATTAAAGCTATGGTTAGACATACATTGAAGTTGGATAAAATCTAATTTTTTAAAGAGTAAAACAATAATACAGAAATCCTAGGCAATAAAGAATTAACATCAGACATATTTGACTTGATAAATAAAATCTTAGTTACTGATTTACCAAATATCAATGGTTACTAAACTACACTATTGGCATCAATATTTGATGAACAGACTAAATGTTGGCAATATACAACCAAATTTGAACAATGTGCTGCACCAGCAGCTCAAAAATACATCACAATGGTCGAGGCCACTGGGTAGTTTCTGTACAAGGAAAGGGGGGCCGAATCTATGTTTTGGACAGTTTATATAAAAATCATCTGTCTCACTCACTGCAGATACATGCAGTTAGCTTGCATATGGAAGGAATAAAGGATACTGGGATTTTTTTGCCATATGTACAACAAAAAGAGCTGGGAATAGTAGATTGTAGTGTATTTGCCTTATTGAATTTTGTATAAGTGGTTATAATGAACTGGAAATACAATCACGATTGTAGAACTTTGACATGGCAAACTGTAGAAAACATTTAGTGACATGTTTAAAATAAAAAAGTTTATCCCTTTTCCAAAAATCTCTTAACCTAATGAAATTAAAATGGACATGGACATATTTTCAATAGAACTTCTGAATCCTTGTGGCCTTCCTTAAGTTTTTTGTGACATGATTGCTTGTGATCGGCGTGGCAAGTGGTATCATCGGAGATGTTCAAAAGACCCTCTGATACACATGTACCAAGGTCTTGTTGGCAAGTTGTTGCATATATCAGAGTAAGACCAAGAAAAGCACCTTCCAACTTTCAGTAAGAAGCCATGTATTTTATTATTATTTCCTTCGCAATAGTAGTATTCTCTTTTTCACCTTTATCCCTTGACCGGGACAGTCGTAGGGTGCCATTTCCACATAATCTTTTTACACCTCCATAAATAAGATGAATATTTTTAATTTTATTTAAATGTTTGCTAAAGAATTACTAAAAAAATTATGGATAGGTCATAGTTATTAGTAAATATTAATTAGTAAATATTCCAGAGTTCTAAGAGATTGTGAATGTATTTGTTGTATTGATTGTAACTTGTAGCAACATGCACGGCTCTTTGGGTGTTGAATACAATCTTTGTTATTAATGTTTCATCAGTGGATGAAATTATTGTGATGATCCCTATATTGAAATAATTACCTCATTTTGACAGTATTTATTGTGATGATTCGTTATTCAATTGATTTTTGCAGTAGTATTACCATTGTCTGTTTTCTTAGTGTACAGATATCAACGTGTTCCACTTGCATGGGCATTTGATGAAATGTTCTGTTATGAAGAGATTGTGAATGTATTGTTGTAATGATTGTAGCTCGTAAATACATGCACGGCTCTTTGAGCACTGTATAATATTATATTCTATGTCATTCATGTTTCTTCAGTTGATCATTGATGAAATTGTGGTTTGTTGGCAATTGCCAAAATAAAAACAATAAAACAAAGCTAAGAATTGTCAGAATATTAATTTTAATCATTTTGTCAAAGGTTTGAAGCATTCAGCCTTTTCACACACACGAACGCACGCACGCACACACACACGCATATACAGGGTGTATATCAGTTGCAAGTATTGAACTAATAATTATAGTAATAATAAAAAAATATTAAGAAATAAATAAATAGACTTGACTAATAAAAAGTAAATTATATATATATATATATATATATATATATATATATATATATATACATACATACATATACATATACATCTTTCTTTGCTGTCCATCGTTTTCGATGATGACATCAATAAAGAGGGGTATCCCTGTGCTTTGCTCTTCGGTGAGAATTTATTGTATATTTGTTAAATTGTTGATAACAGAAATCGCAATGTACACACGCACGCACGCACGCACGCACGCACTCATGCACGCACAAAAAAAAACAATAAAAGCGACACTAACTACAGCGCATGTAAAGCGGGAGCACGGCGCTATTACGCATCCTTGTTAATTATTGCCCGCCTTTTAGGGTGCCCCGCAATGGGGACGCTATTTTGATCAAATGAAATGCCTCCAGAGATCTTTCGGATACATGTTTTTCTCTCCACTTATCTCATCTTTCGAGTGATGCCCATCATCTATATGCATGTGCTTGTGTTCAGTTCGAGAAGTTCATTTATCCTCCATAACGTTGGCGTGACCGTTTGACTACTTAGGATTTAAGAGTGTTATTCAAGTATTTACACAAGACAAGGCATAAAGTGAAGCTCGTCTGCACCACGGGCCTGCACGGTGTGGGACGTCAACTGCTGGATTCCCGTTTCTGACGGACGGATCCCTTGGGATGGCGGTGTTCCCTTTTTTCGTGCAAGGGAAAGTTGTCAAAGGTTACGGTCGTGGTAGCAAACAACTTGGCATACCAACAGGTAGTTTATTCATATTATACTTTTTATTAATTTTACTAAAAGGCAAAGTTTCTTCGGCATTGTTTCCCCGGTCCAGGCCCGTTCGGCGTTGCCGGCGGCAGTGTGAAAGTGTGAGTGTCAAGACAATGCCAATGGCAATGACATTAATCACTGATCTCGTGACACCTGCTTGGTCGTGGCGTGGATGAAGGGTAATCATGAGTGATTACATGTAGTTGATTCAAATAGGGTTAGTAAGTTGGCTCAACTTACACTTGGTGTGGGATAAGTTGAGCCACAGACAGTGTAGCATAACGCCATAACCTGGCATAAGTTGGATAAATGCTTTATTTGTATAATTTACGTAGGCTTTGTACTAAAATTTCATAATTCAGCCAACACATCTACCCAAAGGGTGCAACACGTCTCTGACAAGTCTACACGCTTATTTAATACGACTCGTAATTAATAAGTCAGTACACTTAATTATTGTAGACTTATAAGCCAATCGCAACCAGTGTAACTAACTGCTAATATGTTGCTTTGTACAGTAGCTATTTAATATCCCAATTTGTTTGAAACAATGAATTCCTTGATGTATTTTGGGGTGAAGAACACGTCTTCGTTCTTTAACCACTGCTCAACTAACCCTCCATTGGGTGGCTCGACTAGCCCCGTTTCGACAGTTAAGCTTTTTTTAATTGACTTTTCATTAATGATGTGATGTAAATAATGTGATGTAAATAATATTCTTCCTTCTGCGTAGTTAAACCATTTTTAAGTTCATAGAAAATTAAGTCTGGTCACATGCGTTGATAGTTTACACAGCAACAGACATTAATCACAATCACAAAAACTTTTGAAAAACATAAAAAACATACTTTTAACTCACATTTTCTGACCTTACTAAAAAATGGCACTTATTGTATGGCAGTTGTGTTCTAATAATATGTTCAATCACTGGGTGGTTCCATGTGACTGTCACTGCTGTACTTTCCTGAGAAACTGGGTGGCTCAACTAACACTGCCTTCCCTTACATTGGAGGCGTGAATGGTATCGGCTTGTGTATACGGAGGGGGTGTTGCAGAGCCAGTGGTTTCGACATCCTATCTGTGATCTAGTTCCCACCCGTTTAGGTGGCCAACCTCCTATCTCCTACCTGTTTTGGGGGCCAATATCCCACCATTTTGGAGAGTCCACCTCCCACCAATGCGGTGGATGGATCACTATTTTATTTCCGGGTTTCTGGTGTACAAACAGTGTACCTTAAGTTTTTGGGCACCTCTATAAATATATATTGTTCTGTATTTTTATGAAAAAATATTCTTTTAAAACATTAACACAAATACAAAGTCCAAAGAAAATACCATGATGCTATGCACCTGCCACCAAACATGCTGTCTTGCAATCGATATCAACTAAATGCATTTTACCTCACAAATCAGCTTGCAACAGAGAAATATTTAAAAAAAAAGTTTTGTGTCATCTTTATGTTGGAGTGACAGTTGAATGTACTGTTTAGTGATCTTTTATAAAGAACAAAGTTCTGTGAATGCATTTACTATTGCTCGATCGAATAACCAGCTGTCACTGTGTTCTAGTCGGTCATGAAAGGTAAAAAAATAATGGTAATGTGACCAGGTTATGTGGTCGATCGTCACGTTTGGCACCAGGCAGATACAGGAGGTGGTCGCTCATTGCGTACCACTATTGTTAGAAACAATCCATTTGTAGGATGGTCATTCAAGAGGTGTCACCCAGGTACCCGATAGTTGATATACAGAAATTTCAAAACAGCATTAAAAAACATTAACGTTGTCGCCAATTGGTAATTAAATGGTGACCTAACCCCTGTTAGGCTGGCTTGACATTGGCACATGTTTGACATTGGCATATATTTCACATTGGCACATGTTCGACATTGGCACATGGTTGACATTGGCATATGTTGAGGTTACATGTTACGGTAATGTTGAGTACTACCCAGAGCCAACAATTTGGATTATGTAGGGGTCGTAAGTCAAGTATGGCATAATGTCACTGAAAGGTAGGATGTAATCAACTCTTTATTAATTGGTTGGCTAAATTAGCTTACATAACCGTTTTAAATGAATTGGAATATTGGAAATTGTTAAATTAAGTATATTTAGCACTATCACACCTGTTGATGTTCACATTTTTATGCAAAAGATGCCAACATTGTGGTGTTGTTCAGGTGGGGAGGCATGCAGCATTGCATCTTATTTTACTAATAATCTGACTAATACTTACTTTATTTTGGAGCCACATGACATTTCCCAAGACACATCCACCTTTTTCTGATCAGATTCACATTTTGATAATAAGGTTTCATTTGTTGACAGCTAACTTCCCAGAGGATGTAGTGGACAGTCTACCGAAGGACTTTTCAACGGGAGTCTACTATGGCTGGGCATGTGTCAATGGCGGTGCAGTGCACAAGATGGTGATGAGTGTAGGTTGGAACCCATTCTACCACAACACCAAGAGGTCCATGGTGAGTGTGACACTACCTAGATGTCCATAGTGAGTTTGGTGCTGCCTAGAGGTCCATGGTGAGTTTTATGCTACCTAGAGGTCCATGGTGAGTGTGACACTACCTAGAGTACCTAGAGGTCCATGGTGAGTGTGACACTACCTAGAGGTCCATGGTGAGTTTGATGTTACCTAGAGGTCCATGGTGAGTGTAACACTACCTAGAGGTCCATGGTGAGTGTAACACTACCTAGAGGTCCATGGTGAGTGTGACACTACCTAGAGGTCCATGGTGAGTGTAACACTACCTAGAGGTCCATGGTGAGTGTGACACTATCTAGAGGTCCATGGTGAGTGTGACACTACCTAGAGGTCCATGGTGAGTGTGACACAACCTAGAGGTCCATGGTGAGTGTAACACTACCTAGAGGTCCATGGTGAGTGTGACACTACCTAGAGGTCCATGGTGAGTGTAACACTGCCTAGAGGTCCATGGTGATTGTGACACTACCTAGAGGTCCATGGTGAGTGTGACACAACCTGGAGGTCCATGGTGAGTGTGACACAACCTAGAGGTCCATGGTGAGTGTGACACTACCTGGAGGTCCATGGTGAGTGTGACACTACCTAGAGGTCCATGGTGAGTGACTGAGTGTGACACTACCTAGAGGTCTGTGGTGAGTGTGACACTATCTAGAGGTCCATGGTGAGTTTGACGCTACCTAGAGGTCCATGGTGAGTGTGACATTACCTAGAGGTCCATGGTGAGTGTGACACTACCTAGAGGTCCATGGTGAGTATGACACTACCTAAAGGTCCATGGTGAGTTTGACGCTACCTAGAGATCCATGATGAGTGTAACACTAATTAGAGGTCCATGGTGAGTTTGACGCTATCTAGAAGTCCATGGTGAGTGTGACATTACCTAGAGGTCCATGGTGAGTGTGACACTACCTAGAGGTCCATGGTGAGTGTGACACTACCTAGAGGCCCATGGTGAGTGTGACACTACCTGGAGGTCCATGGTGAGTTTGACGCTACCTAGAGGTCCATGGTGAGTGTAACACTAATTAGAGGTCCATGGTGAGTTTGACGCTACCTAGAGGTCCATGGTGAGTGTGACATTACCTAGAGGTCCATGATGTGTGTGACACTACCTAGAGGTCCGTGGTGAGTGTTACATTACCTAGAGGTCCATGGTGAGTTTGACACTACCTAGAGTCCATGGTGAGTGTTACACTACCTAGAGGTCCATGGTGAGTTTGACGCTACCTATAGCTCCATGGTGAGTTTGATGTTACCAAGAGATCCATGGTGAGTCTGACACTACCAAAAGGTCCATGGTGAGTCTGACGCTGAAGTTCACGCACAAGTTCACTTTCTTATAATTGCAGATGCACATTATTCACAAGTTCACTGTCCTGTATGTGTTGTAGCAGATGCACATTATTCACAAGTTCACTGTCCTGTATGTGTTGTAGCAGATGCACAATATTCACAAGTTCACTGTCCTGTATGTGTTGTAGGAGATGTACATCATGCACTAATTCACTGTCCTGTTTGTGTTATAGGAGACATACGTCATACAAAATTTCACTGTCCTGTATGTGTTGTAGGAGACGTACATCATGCACAAGTTCACTGTCCTGTATGTGTTGTAGGAGACGTACATCATGCACAAGTTCACTGTCCTGTATGTGTTGTAGGAGACGTATATCATGCACAAGTTCAAGGATGACTTCTACGACAGCATACTCAAACTTTGTCTCCTTGGCTACATCAGGCCAGAGAAGAACTTTGATGGTCTGGGTATGTTCGTTGAATAACTTTCACATAAAATACAGAATCTAGATGGGTTCATATAATAAAGAACAGCAGCTGACAGGCACTGCATGTCAGCAGACGGGCAATGCATGTCAGCTGACGGGCATTGCATGTCAGCTGATGGGCACTGCATGTCAGCAAATGGGCACTGCATGTCAGCGGACGGGCACTGCATGTCAGCCTGTTTTACTGACTGCATTCAATGCATAGTTGATAGTTTGTTGTCCTGTCTACAAAGTAATGTATTCATAAAATGGCAATATAAACAGACACATTTGCAAACTATATATATATATATATATATATATATATATATATATATATATATATATATATATTGGAGGCTCAGTTGGCTTAGATGTAGGACTGATATATGTAGGAATGTTGACATCTCTGGGATTTAGTGTTGTCTCAGCGAATTAGACAGAAATGTTTGAGTCTCAGTCTTGGGGACAGACATTCACAGGGACACAAGTGGTAATATGGTTTGAGTGGTGGACTGTTCAAATTAACCTGCTGTCATTTCAAAACTTGGCAATTTTGTTCGCTCCCCTTTGTCTTTCGGATGAGACACTAAAACGTTATTCTACCCAGTGTCTGTTCCAGGGGTAGCAAAAGATTTGTCAATTTTGTTTTTATGCTGCTAACATTTAATCAATAAATCAGTCAAAACTGGTGTGTTGTGTATGACAGTGATTGGTGTGTTGTTTGTAGATGAGTTGATTGCGGCCATCCAGGGAGACATCCAACATGCAGAGGGCGCCCTGGAGCAGCCTGACAAGAAACAGTTCCAGAGCGATAACTTCTTCAGAACGGAAAATAACTCATGTTAATGCAGTGCAGTCAGGGCTGGGGCCAATTGCACCCAATCAGAAAAAAAAAATTTCATTTCAGTTACACTCCTAAATTGTTCAACACAATTATCCCATTTCGATTACAGTTACTATAGATGTGTTACGAAGGACCAACTGTTTATTAAGTCTTTTCCGTTTTTGTTTATTATATGATGTATGTTGCCGAGTTTGGATATTTTGTATAATTGTATACGATTGATAAAAATGTAATGGCATTGGTGATGTTTATTAATTTTGAGAGCTGTTTTTGATATAAAAAAATGCTATAATTAATCGTAGTTGATGTAATTGTTACAACTGCACACCATAGAAATCAGTTACAATTACGGCATAATTTATTTCAAAATCAATTACAAATGTAGCATTTCGCTTGTAATCAACCAATCAAATGTGCATCAGAGATTTTTGGAGCAACAAAGCCGTAACTGTGAATTGTATTTAAAGTCTTTAAATACTCACCTTTTTATTAGTCATTTCAAACAGATGTGTGCATCCAGCTAAATTAATGTTTATTGTGATAGACATTATTCATAAATTAATATATTAAATTTATTTATTTTGGTTCTCTTTTGATCTACAACTTATATTACCAGTGTTAACTTTCTATGTATATATTAAAATATTATTTTATATGATGTACAGCACATTGATCCAACTGGGAATTAGCGTTGCATATATGCAGTATTATTATTCCTTCAAATATTAGTTAGTGCCGGCCCACCTTAACCAGATTCAAGTCAAATAAATGCATTTGACGTATTCAAGGCTGGCAGTAGCAGCAAGCCAGGGAAATCACTGCCATCTGCCAAAACATCCAGGTACTAAACTGCGAGAGTTCCATGGAAGTTCCTTACTACAGTTTGGCCCTGGGACGACCAGTCTGCTACTACTATGGTGCAGATGGGGTAGAAACTGATCTCAAGTTGAAACAACATTTAAAAACTGGTTTGGTTTTGCAGGAAGTCTCATGGCAATTTTAATTCATATATGTATATTTTTTATTTATCCTAACAAACAATACACAAAATTGTAAAATGAAGCGGTTTAGCTGAACAAATAGTAATATTTTTAATAACAATGTCATTTTGCTATTTGTGTACGTTTAAGCAGTTTATAATGGTAAGTCACATTTTTATAATACAAAAATATTACTATTTGTTTAGCCAAACTGCTTCATTGCACAATTTGTTTGTCAGAATAAATAAAACATTTGACATAATATTATGATTAACATTTTCCATGGAAGGATGAGATGAGTATTTTTTTAAAGAAAAGTGGTAATTACTGGTATTTTCCGAGTCTCCATAGACGTGGTATATTCTTTTCGTTTGTTTGATGATAAATGCAACTCATACCTGACATTGTTTTGTGTTATTATTCCTGTGAACATCATAGTAGAGTTGTACGAACAAAGTGTTAGTTTTGTTAATGTACTTTAATTGTTTTATGGTTATATTTCTGAGATTATAGTTAAAGTAAGACATAGTTAATTCCTAATAATTTAAGGTTGTATTAACAAAATGTAGAGGGTAGTGAGCAACACTATTGACAGTAGATAATTTGGTAGTAGACAGTCTGTATAAACATACTGAAGAATTTTAAAACTTCTTTTCAAACACAGTTTTAGCTCAAACGGGTGAATTGAATCAGACTGGCCAACGTGAACTAGTGCATCATTGACGTCCCTGTAATATGTTTCTATGAAGAACATTGTCTTTAATGCTTCATCCTCAGATCATGCAAAACAAGATATTTGAACTTAGGAAGGAAGATATTGCTTGTGAAAATATACATGCATGTCATTATATCTGGACCGCTAGTCATAATAGTTGTTAAAAAATCCCTACCTACATACCCTACCTAATTTTTTATCAACCAGAAAAGAATACAAGAAAATACAGCGTACAAGCAGAGAGTGTACAAATTCTGGTCACACAAAAAGCAACATGCAAATACTTTCCACCAAATATTATGACGGGAAGTCTGTCTCTGCCCACACTGAAGCCGCACATTGACAGCTGAACGCTGATGTGTGTTTTGGTGTAAGAGTGATTAGAAAATTGTTGTAAACCATTTGATTGATTACGTATCCGCAATAGAACAACCTGTGTTTCTAAGTACAGGGTCATGCATAACGCCATTGGCAATGGGAGAGAAAATTTAAAATGAGGATCTGTGGTAACATTTAAACAGTAATGTCCCGTGTGTTACTTTAAATTGGTTGTATATGTTCCACGTATGATGTTGATGTGCTTTTTACTTTCACTGCTTCTATAGTGTACTGATATTGCATTTACTATGATGGTTTTGTCACACTGTAATGCACATGAAACAATGGCAGATATTTAAAGATGCCGGAATATGAAAATAAGAAGAGGCAATGATTTGTTGATAATCGGATCAGATTTTAGCGAGATAGTCTTCCAAAAAGCAGGAATTGAACATTCGGATGTCAATTTAAATTTTTTACAAATTCAACCTACTGGTCACCAATTCTGGGGAACTACTCATATTGCGACAGAGTTCATCAACCCTAGCTAATTCATCTGGCATTGAAGTCAGAGTTGACACAATTAAGGAATGCTATACATGCTGTTTCAGAAGCCAGTGTTCCTGCACTGCAAGTGTACCACATGATGCATGCATTTAATTGTGTATATATGTGAATAGAAAGAACATGTAAAGTGAAACAAGAAGACATACTGAAATTAACTCCTGAAAATGAAGGTAGCAGGGAGCAAATGGGCAGGGCACATAAAGAGAATGATTGAGGAGAATGACAAAGAGAGCATGGAAAATAGAAGAGGATGGTAGAAGGAGAAGAGGAAGACCGCAATTAAGATGGAGGAATAGTATTAAGAGGGACCTAGAAAGGGCAGAGGTGAACAACTGAGGGTGGGAGGGAGCGGCAGGAGATGATGACATTCTGTAAAATGACAAATACTTGTAGCCTACAATTATCTTTTTAAAAAAACAACTTTTTAACACGATCTTTCTGCTATTAATCAAATGAGAACACACATATTTAGTAGTACATATTGTTGAACACAAATTCAGGATAGATGTACAACTTATGACGATCAGTATGATAATGTTCAAATCCAGAATGACCTTCTACCATCATATCTACTTCATAGGTTTCTTGCATGCATTTCTTAGGGTTTGTTCCACCACATCACTGATTCTGTCCTAAGTGTGTCGTCAGTAAGTGAAGCCTCTGGGTCGTCTTCCTGTCCACAACCAGATGTTTCACAGATCTGCCTGCCTGCT
Source organism: Lamellibrachia satsuma (assembly GCA_033239005.1). NCBI lineage: Eukaryota > Metazoa > Annelida > Polychaeta > Sabellida > Siboglinidae > Lamellibrachia > Lamellibrachia satsuma. The sequence continues at coordinate 12,318,739 of BSQZ01000007.1, read as the reverse complement.
CACCAGGCAACCATTGCCCCCTTCGTCTTGGCTGAAGTGAGGAACAACACTTTTTATCCTGATGCTACTTTTTGTTAGGGAAGGGTCCACAGGTTTGTTTGAAATCACATGGGACTTGTTGAAGTTGTGCATGCTTTATTTCACCCATAACACATGCATAAATTTCAAACGTATACAAACGTACACAGTACCATGACAATTTCATAAAATTACAAAACATACATACTTTTTTACATTCATATGTAAATGTATAAAATGTGACTATTTAAAAAAAAAATTTGTATGGACCAGGGAGACTCCTGCTAAGATCAGACTTGGTTGCCATCATACAAGCCACCATAATATCCACTTATTCCCTCTGTCATTCATGTTTACATCTTGTTTATATTAGGCACAGAGTACATTTGTTGACTTATATTTCTTGAGAGTACAGCACTAGGGGCGTACATTGTGGTGATGTTGACATATAAAGTAGTTTGATGCTATGATTGTGTGCAGTGTTGGGGATTGCTATAGATAATGTTAATATGCGTTGCAGTTTCTCACACAGTACCGATTAACTGTGCAGTAACCCTGACTGATCATGACATATGTCTGTGATAGGCTTATAGACTAAGACAGCACATGCATGGGAAGGTCATATACCTCACGGTCAGGCCACGAGGCGCCTGCCCTTCCCACATAGACTAGGACAGCACACGGGAAGTTATTACCTCAAAGTGAAGCCACGAGGCACTGGCCCTTCGCACATAGACTAGGACAGCACACGGGAAGTTATTACCTCACAGTGAAGCCACGAGGCACTGGCCCTTCCCACAAAGACTAGAACAGCACACGGGAAGTTATTACCTCACAGTGAAGCCATGAGACACTGGCCCTTCCCACATAGACTAGAACAGCACACGGGAAGTTATTACCTCACAGTGAAGCCATGAGACACTGGCCCTTCCCACATAGACTAGAACAGCACATCATGAAGAATACCTTTATGTCGTATAGGTGTGCTGACCAGCCCTCCCTCAGAAACTAGTACTGTAAAGAAGACGATCATACCTCACAGTCGTGCGGAGATACTAATCCTCTGTACGTAGATCAGTATGTTGTGCTGCTTGGTCTTAACTGACCGTGATGTCATGCATGACATTGGTTGACCACACAGAATACGATGGCATGCTGAGAGGTCTTACCTAGCTGACAGTTATGTAAGATTGCTTGCCTCACCCCACATTTTAGGTGAGGAGCGCTCTTCCTGCTTTCCCTTCTGAAGTCCATCTGTTCTTATCTTTTTTAGACTCTTCATCCCATGTGTCACATCTAGGCTTCCGGGATGTCAATGAAAATAGCAAGTTTGGGGAACATCACAGTTATCATAGATGGACATTTATAGTCATGAAGCAGAAAAAAACCCAGTGGAGAATAGCCAATAAAAATCATCCGACAGCCTGCATGACTTATCGACTACATGAGCCATGACTATGGACCAGGTAAAATGTATTCGGGACAACAATTTTTATGTTACTGTTTTCACTGATGCATGTATAGTCAACCACAACAACTCCATAAAACACAAACATATCATGTAAACAGCTAGCGGTAGACCAAATGACATGGATTTCAAATAAAATAGTTGCGACTGCGTGTAATAGGGGAAGACAGTGTTAGTTGAGCCACTGGGTTAGTTGAGCCATCCATGTTTCCCAGGAAACTACAGCAGCGACAGTTACATGGTACCACCGAGTGATTGACACGTTATTAGAACACAATTGACGTATAATAGGTTACGTTTGTCACAACGGTCAGAACATGTGAGCTAAAAGTATGTTTTTCGAAACTTTTAGGAAGTGTGATCAATGTCTGTTTGTGTCAACGCACATGACCAGACTCTGTTGCTTGTGCCACTTACAAATGGTTTAACTATGCACAGAGAAGATTATTTACATCACCTCATGCATTAATGAGAAGTTAATTACATAAGCTTAATTATTGAAACGGCTAGTTGAGCCACCCAAGACCCAAGGGAGGTTTAGTTGAGCAGCAGTTAAAGAACGAAGATGAGTGTTCTTATGTTTAACAAGGCAACATAATAGCAGTTAATTACACCGGTTGCAATTTACCTAGAAGTCTATTATATCAATTAGGTGTTTTGACTTGTTAATTAAGAGTGTAGACTTTGTCAGAGACATGTAATCATTGGGTAGATGTGCTGGTTGACTTGTTACTATTTTTTGTAAATTATACAAATAAAGCACTTATACAACTTACACTGCAATGTGGCACAACTTACTCCTCACCAAGTGTTAGTTGAGCCAGCTTACCAGCCGTGTTTGAATCAGCTAGATATAATTATCTATGCATGCTAGATATATTATCTTGGTATCAAATGATCTACTAATAATCATAGTTTATGTGAGTAAAAAATATTTTTTACTTATGAATATGATTGCACCCTAGACATCAAAAAGAATTAAAAATGGCTCATCTAACAATGCCTGCCCCTACTTGCAAACGGCCTTGAAATCTTGATGTCACTTCTCTGGCAAATTCGTCTTTGTCTACTTCTTTATCTTGTGCAGCTTCAAGCTAACATCGTATAGGAAGATTTTAATATGCTTCCATGTCTTAAATAGTTATTATTACATACATTATAGCTAGTAAAATATCTTTTTTTCCAGTGCAGCATATCGACAAAACGTTTGGGCGTCGCAGAGTGACGTCGTGTCATGTGCCAACAATAACTATAGACCAAAGATCTTATATAGTCATGTCGGTACTTTCAGGATCGCCGTCTTGGACATCCACAGGGTAGCAGGCTCGCTCTCGACTGCCAAATAACTATAAGAACTCAAGGTGTAGGCAGAATCCATATATTATAGTTGCACGATAGCCGATCCAATCTAAACATGATTTTTTTAGTTACCTGCCTAATGTCAGAAAATCTGTAAACAACAATGAATGTATATTTCATGATTTTTATAATAAATATGGAAAAAATAGTATGTCTTCTTGAATAACATGCAGGATGCTGTATTAAATGTAATGCATGTTGTCGTCAAAAAACGTGTATGAGTAATGGACAGGCCGTGAGAAACTTTCGCTCCTGAATGCAGGCAAGATTTCCACATTTTTTATAATAAGTGCTTACAACAGAAGCTACCGGACAAACCCCGCTACTTTTACGATATACTGGCATTGAAAATAACCTGGGTTTGAGCGGGAAAGATTGACGTTCTTTTGTAAAACAAAATCCTCATAGAGAGTGGACAAACAAAAGGTGAGATCACAGGATGTAGTTGGGACACGATAGGGAATAAAACTGTTGAAAGAAACTGATGATGTATTCAGGAACATTTACTCTTTTGATTTTGACAAAACCTGTCTACACTTTAGGCAATCATTTATTAACCACCAATACAATATATGCTTACAAACTATGGCAGGATAATAGTGTTTTCATATATAATAATTACAATATTAACACCAGAGCTTGATGTGTATGTCAACTGTCAGCTAGACCTAAGTGTCCAGGATTGTTCCAAGTGGAACTCTCGTTTTCTTCCAAGGTTTAGGAAGCGGCTGTTGCTCCACAGCATTTGTGTCGTACGGATATATGATGGCTTTCACAGGTATGGTATCCAACTTGTTTACCTGAAATACAAGGATAAATTACATTTTCCTCTGTGCAACAAGAAATGTCCATAAAAGGCCGGGATTACTGCAAAACTGCAAATATTGTTTTCCTGAAATCTGTATCTTTAACTTGAAATTCCATAATAAGCTGCATAACATTAGTTAACGGCCAATGGCATTCCTATTCAGACCATATTCTGAGTGTCATATGTCAGATATACCTATATGATAATATACCTATATCAAACCTGCTAGATTTTGGTCAAAATATGCCCAGCTTCAAAATTATTTACTTGTCGACTACTATAAGTTTGTCTTTTAATTTTATACTTGTGTGATGAATACAAGAAAACGTACTTTATTACAAATCTGTATTAAAACATATTCCTCTCAAAATCCTCATTGCATGCAGGAAATCCATAGAATGAGCTAGGTCTGCCAGTGTATCTACTGTCAATGCATAAATGGCATAACATGTTTTATCTAAATCATAATTTTGCCTTACTTTCATGCATTGGTTTTGGGGTTGGTTGCACTGTTTTTTAGGATGTGAAAATTGTTTTGTTGATTGATTAGTATTTTGTTCACACATAAAACTGGCTTCAGAAAACCAGTTAGTAAAAAATTAGTATTATACATGTTATTTAATTTTTACAGCATTTTTTAAGCGAATTACTGTAAAATGAAGATGTCTACATGCTTAGCATATGAAATTAATAATTCTTAATTTGTTCACGTCCTAAACAATTTGACAGTCAAGATACTCACTGTAACTTTTACAGTGGCGTCACCAAATTCTGTGATGGCTTCATCTGGTATTGTGATACAGTCTTGTGGCACCTGTACACCCTGTAAACAGAAGAGAGGACAGGTGACAACATTGGACAAACGAGATGATGTTCTACTGCTGCAAGTTCAGAAGAAAGGCTCTCACATGTTACTTTGTTGGAGACTTGCAAATCAAATATCACTACAGTCACAGGAGATCCGAAATAATGTTTATTCCTATGTTTTATAATCAGGTTTGAAATGAACTTTAACCAGAGTAGTAACAGCAAATGACATCTGACTAAGACAAAGCACTTGTGATAAATCTTGCTAAAACATCCTGATGAAAACACCACCTGTTAACAATGATATTAAACAGCTAAGAAAACAAACTGCCTTAAAGTGTCCTCCTCAATTCGACTTTTGTGCTAGTCTCATTTCAAATTAATTTTGTGAAATATCAAACCTACCTAGAATCCACTACAACATGCTAGGTCGTTCTGTGCAACTTTTGTTTTTTTTGTGTGAAATCATCTAACTAGTAAATTACAAGTGTTGGGTCAAACATTAAGTGAAGTGAAAATGGAAATGCTGAAAACTACTGAAATTAGTTTAGTGAAATTTCTTAACTTTGTCATGTGATCGGCAAGAGGATGGAAGTAACGTCCGTAATCGGCATTGACCCGCAAAGTGTGTACCATTTTGGATATCCAGAATTTTTAGCTTTACTAGTTCTAAAGACAAAAGTCAATTCTTTTGATGATTTGAACAAAAATACAAATCGACTGCTGATGTTACTTAAAACTATTCACACTACATATTTGGACATCAACGAACCAGATTTGCGATAGGCTAAATTACAGTAGTTGAGGTTGGAGTTTTAAGACATCTCATGCTAAATATTTATTTGTGCCAATTGGTGTGTGGAGTTAAACACAAAATATATTATTTATTGACCAATACAAAACGGTGATTAGAATAAGATTTCTGCTGAAAATACTGAACAATGAACGTTGCTGTTGAACTAATTCACCTGCATCAAATTTACCTAAAACATGGCAACATTTACTTTTAGAATCAGGATTCCAGCTATTTACTATACTGGCACATGCATGTCATAAAAAGGAAAGACTGGGGAAGAAATGGGGGGTTCAAATGAGATTTATTTTAAATACTGCGGATCATTGGCAAACATAAAAGGATAAGCTTCAATACTGAAGAGTTCTACATCACCGCTACGGCAACTTCCATATAAAAGATAATTACCATTTTACGGAAAGCGACTCGGACATGTGTCTTGTTCAGCGTCCATGACACATTGGGGTTCATGGGAATACGCAGGGTCATGGCCTGTAACTGCCGGATGGTCTGAAACAATGAAACAAAGACTGTCAGTTTGACCAGTGTGGATATCTGAACATATTGCAATCATATACCATAGTTCATAGTTGAACATATTTGGTGATTTAAAAAATTACACAAAGGGCTGATGGAAAGATTCATGCAAAAGAAACTTAGGAATAAAGTTTATTATTACTTTTTATAATTTCTATTGTTTATGAACTAGGAAAGAAGAAAGTGTATCCAGACAGGAACAGCAAATATATCTAGTTACTAGTTACTGTTACAAGTAGAATGAATAATAAATTATTCCAAATCAAAAAGAAATACCAACAACTTACTTTCTGTGCCACAATGCTCTGTCTTGGGATGTCTTCAATGTTCTGTCAATGACAAGTACACTACTGCTCAACACCACACATGCAAAAACATTTGCTTATTTGCTTAAGTAATAAAAATGCATACTTATAAAATGCATTTGTATCAAAGACTGTTATTATGTTGATGTCACTTATTAAAGCATTTGTAATAACATGACATTTGCTATTGGGCTCGGTGCCTTGCCTATCAGCCTTGGTGCCCCACAAAATGTATAAAAATCTGGCCCTGTCCTGAATTTTGTCAAATTCGAGGCCTGAAAATGCATACAATATTTCTTATGTAATATGTTTTAGTGAAAACTATGTAGTGGGAATTGTGTGTTAACAATTTTAGGTTAAGTGGTAACAACAAGTTTATTGTAGCATTACCATATGTAATGAATTCTTTCACTAAAATGATGCTAACTCGGGTGTCCGACTGACCTTTCTCTCTTCCTCGTTCTTCATGAGGTTTTCGGGTGATGCATAGATGGCAGCACTAGTAGGTATCAGCACATTCCTCGCCAGCTTCTTGGTCACAGTCAACACCTGGCCCCGCAGTCCTACACCTACACAAAATAACACATCCATACAACACCTAGACACAACGCACACAGTGTAATGTGTATGTACATAGCACAAAACACACTATTAATCATAATTACCTCTCAAGAAACTTGCAGTTTGTTTTGGATATTTCGACTGCATCTCGCAGTCTTCTTCAGCAGACTGAAGTTACGGATGTGTCACTGATGCAGTCGAAATATCCAAAACAAACTGCAGTTTCTTGAGAGGTAATTATGATTAATATTAATAACCAAGAAACCGGATCATCTATCCATTCAAGCACAAAACACACATTAAAAATTGCTTTGACACCACACTGCAGCACGGCTCGGGTGAATTAAAAAATGAATTGGAATTATTCAATTCAATTCCTGAATTGGAATTAGAAGATTTTCACCAAGCTGAACTGAAATTGAAAGAAAATTAATTGAACTTCATTTTTTTTGTGCTGGTGAGATCTGGTTTTATTTCTAATGTGGTCCTCAATCCAACCCTAGAATTGTATATGAACTCAGTCTTTGTAGCAGCTAAACATACATTTGTACATTACTTGAAGACCTGAGGTGAGAACATGTGTCCTAATTTGAACAAAGGGTCTGCGTGGCAATGTTACCATGTGATTTAATAAGATTGCTATCCCAAACAACAAGTTCCAGATGGCAAGTGGACAAGGAAGCAAATTGGCTTATCGAGAGTCCAACAATTTTCTCATCTATGTGTAGCCCGCCCTTATCAGATATCTGTCAATTCTATTTTTAAACATATTCACACTACTAGCGTTAACACAATCATTTGACAGTTTGTTCCATTCATTTATCACCCTCTGTGAGAAAGAGTACTTTCTCATGTCCAACCTACACTACTCCTTAACTTAATGCTGCTTTGTGTCCTCTGGTTCTACTGCCTTCTTTAAGTTTGAAGGACATATTCCTATCAACATCCTCATAACCATTTACTATTTTAAACACTTCTATTTGGTCTCCTCTTAGTCTCCTGGTCTCTAGTGTTGTCAAACCACATTGTAATAAGCGGCTTTCGTAACTAAGGTCTCTCAATTCTGGAATCATTTAGTTGCTCTTCGTTGTATTCTTTCTAGCTTGTCTATGTCCTTTTTACGTGGCAATTGGAAAAAAGAACTCAGAAGTTCTGCTCAGACCAAATGGTGGGGTGTGATGAGCTTACTTTGAATTTAATACAGGTTGCAGCTCCTGCTTTAAGATAACATTTGTTGTCTGCCTGCACATTTTTTAAACCATGCCCTTCTTGTGTGCTAGGAATGTGTGATGCCATAGCCACCCCAATGGGGCATCCCAACAATGAAGTAATTGGCTTGCTACTCCTGCATTGTTTCATTGAGCAGGTATTTCTGAAACCATAACATAATCAGCCTACTGGTCTTTTCATGTTGTTTGAATAACGGCTCAGCCATTGTCTGTACACTGTTTACAATTACTAGCAGTTGGAATAACATGCAAACAAACCTGATCTGTTGTAAATTTGCACCAATAGATGTAACAGAAAAGTAATAGACTATGATCCATTACTTTAGGTGCTATTATTATTACTTTTGACAAAAAAATTAAATGGAATTGACCCCAACACTGCACTGCAGACAGAATAACACTCGTTTCACAAATGTTCAAATACAAAATGATCTGAATCTTACCATTGATCTTGCGAGCACAAAATTAAATTGTAGCTGCTGCTCTTCACTATTTATTTCTTCATTATTTATTTCCTGCTGCATACAGACAAATAAACATGCATGCATACACACAATAACAACACTGACAATAAATTAGTAATTAGTGGAGTTACTGGAATAAACGCAATGATCTCAATCCACCCCATATTTTTTTACATGTTCGTTTAAAGTGAAACAAAAGTCGTTTAGAGTTAACCAAAACTACCCACAATGAAGAATATCATGCTAGTGGTTTTCTCAGAACTTGTTCTAAAAGTGGGAGATTCTGGTCAAATCTCAAATATACTGGGGCTGTTTATTGCCTTTGACTGAAATCGAAAGGCCGGAAGCAACACAAACTCTCAATCAAGCGAGCTGCCAAATCAGAAGTTTAGTAAACAAAGACCAAAATAGGATTTATAAGTTGATTTTAGATATAAATAGCATGGACATATCATTTTGGCAAGTAATAACCAAGTATAGGACGTGGTGTTCATAAATTTGGGAAACGAATATTGCGACACTACACTTATGACATAGGGTTATCTAACAGTATGATGCGGCCCATTAAATTAATGTGCTGTGTGCTCAATAAGGATTTCCTAGTAAACCACCAACCGGAAATGCTTGTGTTAATAAAATACATAAATGAACTGCAAAACAATTTCTGCATTAGGTAATCATATGTGGACCACTTAAGATCGTATCTGCAGCAGTAAAGCTTTATTCATGGCTATGTAATGTAAAAAAAATTGTGCTACAAAGTTGTCTGTAGTCTCAGTTCACCTTCAACATCTTTCACCAGAATGACTGTCATGTTGCCTGCAGGTTTCAGGTCTGTGTTCTCCTCTATTGAGTAGATGTACTCTCTCCGCTTCAATGTCTTTGGCACTCCCTTCTTGTACAGTCGTGGCGGGAACATCCGCCGAACTATGATGGCAGTCTGAAACCAACAGAACTGCTGTAGTGAAACATCTCAGCCACAAGAGGAAATGTTTCATAAAATATATCAAGCTGTCAATCACAACTAGGAAATGGTACTAATTAGATGCACTTCAGATACAACCAGTTAGTCTGTAAGGCTAGATACACACAAGATTTCATTGTAGGCAAGACTGGTGCTGGTTCTATTACAACATTAGTCAATTGCAATTACACAGGATCTTGAAAGCTCAATTTTAATATGTTTCATTTAACGTCATTTAAAAATTACAACACTTCTAGGGTTGGGCTCAATTACACAGCATCATAAAATAGACACTTAAACAAAATCTGCTGCATATTTATTACCATAATTAATGTGCTTGCAAATACTGAACAAATATTAAAATACATGTACAAATAAAAAAGTTGTCATTTTAATCATACATTTATTTAACGAAAATACAAAATGTATATGCTACAATAAAATAAACAGTTCTGGATTCCTTTACATGTCACTTTTAATTTAAATCAATTGCCAATGTTCTATCATTATATTTAAGTTTTGTTGAAGTGCCTACATAAAAGTTCAATTAAAGCACTATATTTTTTTATTACAATGTAATTTAATTAATTACGAAGTTATGCATTTACAATTGAACCCAACATTGGTTGTATGTGTCAGGATTGTATGTGTCCGACTTGTCTGTCTGTACATCTAGAACGTACCCTCAGTTGCTGCGCGTGACATGGCAGTATTTGTCGTGACAGTAGCGTGACTGCCTGTGTGACCGCTGTCCTAACTACTGCTGTCTTCAACATCATCACGCTGCATCATAAGACATGGAAAGGATAATGACGATTAATGTTCAACGAGTCAACAATGAATGATATTACCTACAAAGTCCAAATTCCAGCTTTCAACCTTTAAACTGATCGTTATATGGAAGTGTATTTCTTTATCACGTCATATGTTTAGAAAGGTTAACCAAATAATTTTACGCTGTCTGGAAAGATGCGTTAGAATCACACTAAATGAGCCCATCATCACGTTTCAAGGGTTTAAACAACGCATATTATCGCTCAATTTGGGGTCATATCTGCACTAAGCAAAACATGTTTTAGAGCTAAATCAGATACATTTTGTGCCGATGTTCCATACTTAAGTCGCCTAAGTTATTCGTCAAGTTATGCTGATTTATGTGACGTGGTAACTGCCCATTCGTTATTTATGCGTTTCCACAGGCACAGACCTCTTCAAGGCCACACGACGCTTGGATAATCACCAGGGGGCGCGCGAACCGAGACTATATAATTGCTTCGGTTACCCGGGCTCTGCTTTTTTTTTACGAAAACACATAGTAACGGAGACTAGTGGGCCGTTACTGTGCCGTTAAAATGGTAAGGGGGTGTGTATGTACTTAATGAAGTTCGTTAAAACGATATTTTTTATAATTATAGTAAATTCAACTAACGGCGTATCTGCAAAAATTATAAACGTTTGCCCTATTTTAACATTACTAACTTGTTCTACACTAAAAGTAGCAATGATGCCGTCTTGTGTGGGCGATAATATGTATATTTACCACTATTCCATTACTAGTGATAGCAATGGGGGAAGACCACTATACAAAAAATGCATTGGTGGCCATGTTAACGTTTTGTGTCATTATAAGAAAACGTGACCACTAAAAATTCTTATTTTTTTCACAGCAACGGCATCATCTCGATGTCAATGACATGCTGACCAAGTTTTGTCAAAATCACGTACCTCCGGCTCCGCTCCAGCTCTTTTAAAACGCCCCGACGTGCGATGCCTATAAATGTTTACAAAAATAGCCACGTATTCATGTGTCCACATGGCCCATAACAGCAAAAATTTCCATAAATCTCTCTGCCTGTTAAACTCTCAAAAAAGTGCACTATTTCACAGCCAGTAGCTTCTACAAAGAAACCTGTTCAAAGCCTGCTCAATTGCACTTATGTCACACCATATGAATTGCTTAAATTCACATATCACAATTTAATACGCCCTACATTCATGTGACACAATAAACAGGAGAGGAAAATATTTATATGGTCGATCATGGCACCGTTAAGGTAATGTTTTACGGCATTAATTAAATCATGGTAGATTGTCTTTTTTCTTCACCTAGTTACGAGTTTTCCCTCTCTTCAAAGTTCAAGCCTAATTAATAGTACTACTACTAGTAACTAGTGATACTTATAGTCAATAGACGTATAGTTATAGACTATGGTTAGGGGAAGGCAGTGTTAGTTGAGCCACTGGGTTAGTTGAACCACCCATATTTCCCAGGAAACTACAGCAGCGACAGATGCATGGTACCACCCAGTGTTTGAACATGTTATTAGAACATGATTGACGTACAATAAGTGCCATTTTTCACAACAGTCAAAAATGTGCTTTAAAGGTATGTTTTTGGATGTTTTTCGAAACTTTTAGTGATTGTGATTAATGTCTGTTGTAAGAGTAGAGTGATAAGTTTGTGGAGAAACAGTGAAGAGCAGTCATCTAATGGTTAGATCACCCGCCTGTTGACTGAGAGGATGGTGGTTCAATTCCACCTCTGCCGTTTTAAAACTTGGGCAATTTCGTTCACCCCACTTTGCCTGTGTCTTTTAGAAGAGATAGTAAAAGCTGTCGGTCCCTTCTACCTGGTGTCTATTCCAAGGGAAGTAAAAGATCCCACGCATGGAAATAAAAAAAACCTGTGATGGACTCACTCATTCTAGAGAGCAGCAAAATCTCCAAGCAGATTCTGCTTAATGTATGGTGGCTGACTAACATGCAGAAGAAGAAAGATAAAAGATGTGCATGTATCAATGCTTGCAGAGGTTCAGGTTCTGTGGTGACTTGGATTGTCCTGACTGGGTGTTGGCAGAAATTAGCACTCTGTCCAAACTTGTAAGTATAAAAATATTACTTGTGTATCACTTTGGTTATATGAAATTTTTCTAATCACCATGTAAATATTGTAGTGCTTGTTTTATTTGTCAATTATAAATGTCAATTTGACTAAGAAGGCATTTGTCAGGTGAGTCATGAATATTTATTGACTGTTTAAATTTCCAATATTGCAATCTTTCATTAATGATGTGGAAATACCTGGTAGGTGTTATTGTTTATTTTCATGTCATGTCATATGACAACAAGCAACATTCCTCCAACCTGTGCTAAACCTGGTCATTTGCATATCGTAGTGTATAACTGCTGCTTAACGTTGTAACATTTTCTGCCTCTCAGCTTGGTACTTATCAGAGTTTTTTGATTTAAATCATGATTTAAATCACAAAAAAAGATAAATGATTCTTTTTTAATTTCTATTTTTGTATTGTTTGATTTGTATGAATTTAACGCAAATAAAAGTTCTTACAAACATTTCAACAAAGTTATGTATGTGTTCTAATATAAAATCATAATGAGCAGTTTCGAGCACACAATTATGTAATGTATAATAATTATGTCAATTCTATTATAATTAGCGTGATATTAATTGCAATATAGTAGACCCTGGTTTCATTCTAATTTGGTATCAATTGATGATGTTTTACACATTTCTGCACATTGAATGCAGTGAAGCCACACAGACTTTTTTAACAGGCAGCATTTTTTCAAGTCAAGCCCTGAGATAAAATCCACCTAAAGCAAACACTTGTATGGGTGTACTAGTTGTTACCAATTCAATCAAGTGAGACCTTCTGCACTAGTATAGTGTGGTACCAACTGGCAGTCTGGCTAGAGTGCTAATTCACCCTCTCAACAGACACATACCACAAAGGTCATTGTCAGCCACAACATGCCTTCTAATAATATTTATGGCCTAAAGAACTACAAACAGCTGTGGACACTATCTTAATTCAATGAGCTCAACATCGGCTCCAATTGATCTACTCTGTATCTGTTATCTGTTTTAGAGTGTTCATTTGAATTTAAGTGGTTATTTTGCTAAAGTACTTCTAAAGTTGTTTAATGGTCATATTTCTGAGTGTATAGTGGAAGACAACACCCCAATATACGTTAATAACACTCAGATGGAGAATGTGGAGAATTACGTATACCTAGGCAAACGCTTCAGCCTTAGGGACAAGAACCAAGACAAGGAAATCCTACGACGAATTACAGCCGACTGGACAGCATATGCAAAACCTCGCAACATCTTCAAAAGTAACTTTGCCATCTGCCTAAAAAGAAAGGTTTACAACTCGTGTGTACTGCCAGCTATGGCATACGGTGCTGAAACATGGTCACTCACAAGACAAGCTCAGAAAAAACTAGTGGCCGCGCAGAAAAAAATGGAGAGGAGTATGCTTAGTATAACATACCATGGCAGAAAGACAAACACCTGGGTGAGAGCAAAGACAGGAGTCACAGACGTGATAAAAACAACCAGAAGAATGAAGTGGTCTTGGGCAGGACACATCAGCCGACTCAAAGATGACAGATGGACAAATCACATTACGACCTGGAAACCATATGGAAGGAAGAGATTACGAGGAAGACCAGCAAAACGATGGAGAGACAATTTGGATGAGTATTGGAATGAAACCACCTGGCAGAGAACAGCACAAGATAGGTCAACTTGGAAACAACATGCTGAGGCCTTCGCCCAACCACGGGACAATATGGCTGATATATAGATAGATAGTTAAACAAGACAAAGTTGCTAAGGATTTAAAGTGATTGTATTTTTCAGCATGTAAATGTTAGCACTGGTGATAAATAGACTGCTGACAGTTCTGATAGAATATTTTTTATTTAAGTGACATTTATTTTTCTGTTTTAAGTCAACCTATATTGTAATTATATTACCAGTATATATAATGTTCTACCAGTCTAAAATCGTGTACCCTCTGTTAAATACTGCAGTGACATGTAATACAATAAATGTATTGTTACATCTTAGAACACCTTGTGGAATAAAGTTATTTCTTCTGGGGAAAAAAGAAAAGTGTTTTATACATGCTTTTTTCAGAAGGTGAATGAAGGTGAAGAAATGTGTGGATGAAACTAAACCATTTTGAAAATATTTATTTTTGTTGTAATTTTATTACTATTAGGTTGCTTTTTCTATCTATGGCCATTTTTTACTAACATGTCGTCCTTGCTGTTCATTTACGTTTTATCTCTCTTCCAGACATCAGTCAAGATGAAGTTGGTATGTGTTCAGGTAGTAAAGAAACTGCTTGGGTCCGAGATTGATGTACGTTCTTACTCACTTATTCTCACGTACCATAGCAATGTAGTTGTAGTAAAAGCTTTATTTCACAATGGTGACCATGTCACGTTTATCATATGATTTTCAATGGGTCATCAGTCACATTCAGCATTTGTACAATGTATAATTCCATCATAAGTTCCCCAATAGTCCTTTAGTGTACAACTGCATTTGTTCCATTCTTATTGTTATGATTACTCATGAAACTGGAGCACACATTTGTAACTTAAAGTTGCTGTCTAGATTGTACACAGACATATAGAGCCTGTACTAGATTGTACACAGACATATAGAGCCTGTACTAGATTGTACACAGACATATAGAGCCTGTACTAGATTGTACACAGACATATAGAGCCTGTACTAGATTGTACACAGACATATAGAGCCTGTACTAGATTGTACACAGACATATAGAGCCTGTACTATATTAAGTCAACTGTGACATTAGTAGCATTGTATTTGTTGGCTGCTTGGCAATGTTGTTACAAATACACTATTTTTATGGATTTAGTAAAAAATTAGTGTGTAACATTAGAAAAAGACAATTAATACTATGAAATGCATCAGTAACTTGAAAACATTCAATATATATATATATATATATATATATATATATATATATATATATATATATATATATATATTAATTAATACCTTTTGAATGGATATTTGTTATGCATGTATACATATTTTTGTGTTAATTTAAATCCTGTTTGAATGTTTAATAATTCCAATACATGTGTTTTTATTTTAATTTCAGTATAATAAAGTGTCTAGTTTGACAGTTGCTGCAAAGTTTGGTAAGTGTACAGTGCCACTACCAATGGTAATACTTTAGTAGTTAATAATGCTTTTCTCTGAAGATATGTTTCTCATACAATTATTGTGAATTAAATTGGTGCATAGCACAACATTTGACTGGCACATGCATACCTTCACTATTGTAATATAGTTTAATAAATCTTGGACAATTTGTGGTTTTATTGTGAAAATAGTGTTTATATTTTGCAGGAACTGGGGATGTGAAGGCATGTGTGGCAGCTTTGACGTTTATTCTCAGCAGTTCTGCCAAGTTCAGTGTTGATGATAGTACTCTCTCCAGTGAGCTGCAACAACTTGGCCTACCCAAAGGTACACCAGTCTTCATATTATAGATGTAGTAATACGATTTACAAGATGTACTTTGTTATACTCCCAATGTGAGTGTGTGTTTGCGTGCGTGCATGCGTGTGTGCGTGAAAGCATGTCTGTGCATGCATACATGTGTGCATGTGTGTGTGTGTGCACGTGTGTGTGTGTGTGTGCCTGCATGCATGTGTGCATGCTTAGCGAAACGTTGGTATTAGTTTTTACATTTTCATAAAAAAGATACTTTAATTGAAAGAAAATCATAGCAATGTTAAATAGATATATTTGACGCTTTCTTTTTAACATGAAAAACAAATTGATGATTGTCATATTCCACTATTTCCACACTCATTGGGTTTTCATCATGCTGCCCTTGGCTCAGTTGTGATGTTGTGGATAATAACTGAGAAAATACACATTTCTTGCAGAGCATGCAGCATCCCTGTGTAAGACATACTCAGACAAGGCTGATGAATTGCAAGATGAATTTAGGCGTCAAAGTTTAAGATGTGAGTGATAATTACAGGTGCAATTCTTCATTGCATTATAATTTGAATGTTGGAAATTGTAATGCAGTAAACGGAAATGCTACAATAAATACTAATGTGTAAAGTTCTTACTTTATTCATCAGGATCATGTAAAATTTTGAAGTGGCAAATCGAACATGACACCTAAGTAAGAAAACTTTATTCTGTTATCTCCATGCACTGTTGTATGGGTTCGGTATATTCTAGGAGTGGATCTTGACATTGAACCTCACACAATAACCTTGAATCTCATATGCTGACACTAAGACCTGTATGCTGATACTGAAACACACATACTGCAGAATCCTCATCATAATCTTAATATTTGTGCAATATTTCTTGTTGTATGCTGTGAGTGCAATGTTCAGTACTTTGAGTTTTGTATAACATTTTTATTCACCTATGTATAATGTGTTATCTATGTGTAATCTAGTGTCATACTTGGAGTCAGTGGACTGGAGAGTGGACTACGTACTCAGCTCCAGTCAACTCATGGTATGAATGAATGTTCAACTAGCAAGATAAATGTTACACTTTTTTAGTTTGCATAATGATTTATACAGTAGAGCCCCTCACAACGACCACCCCTTGAAAACGGTCAGAGTATCATGGACTGTTTTCCTCACATCTGTACATCTGACAAGCCTCTGTAATTCGAATTCTACTGTGGTTACATGTTGATGTGATCTTATGTAGCGCACTGACACAGTTCATACAAAAAACCTAAACCCTTGAAGTATTGTGTTTTGCATATAATTAACCAATTATCATAGCATAAATCATCAAGTTAGTGATGCATGATTAATTATTGTTGTTATGTCTGAATGAATTTTGGTATTGTATTTGGGAGATCCTAAATAAGGGTTACCAAATTTGACTAACTTATAGTGTAAATATTAGTTGTTTAAATCTCATTATTTGTAAAGTCAACACTATTTTTCATGTTTGATTACGTATTTGTATTGTCGATGTTTCAGTTGTTTAATGAGTGCGCTACGAGTGCGACTAATATGTCTGTGCGTGTGTTTCTCGTGGTCAGGAAGTGAAGGAACCGTCGGTTCAGCTGAGGCTGAAAATTAGGAACCCCGATAGTCACCAGGTGGAGCCAGTATCGTTTACGTTGACCGCCGACAAGTTCCGAGTTTTTCTTAATGGTAGGTCAGCAGCGGATCTAGGGGGTCTTAGGGGTTTCAAGACCCACCCTAGACCCCCCCGTTTCCACAGCAAATATTACGGTAAAGGACATATATGTATGTATGTATTGTAATAACATGTCTTGTGAATGTAAGTATCATCACTTTAAAACAATGGTAATATTTTTTTGGTAATTCCATTATTAGCATTGGTCACACTGTGACGTTGATGATGATTAGAGTTGCAATCAGTGGCTACTCTCTCTGTACCATGAACGCTAGTTATATTACGCTTGTGATGCTGCATACTGTAATGTTCTGTATTGCTCTTTTCAGAGATGAAGCAAGCCTATAGTCTGATGGAAGGACTGACCTCCTAGCATTGCGCCACACTGCATGTTATTAACTCACCTTCGTGTGGCCCACAGTGAACACATTGTAAGGCAATTACTCATTACACACATTCTCTTACTGGATTAGCTAGAATACATCGCTTACAGAGTAAGACTCTATTTACTACCGTGTATGCCCGGATGACGCGTAAATGTGTTTATGAAAAGATCAATTATATTTTCTTGACAGCACAGGACAATCGCGAAAGCTGTGGTATTGAAACGAAATACACAATTACATACGTTATTATATAAGAGTTCTTGGTGCACAGAAGTGCAATCTGTGAGTCCTTCTGCCTGAAGAAGTCTGCTGTTGAACGGTGGAGAAATGCAATAGTGGGTGACATTTTCTGGAACGATGGACATTTTCGTTTCCGTGTACTCAGTCAAAGAAAACTGCCCCATTTCAAAGTGCGTGAGATTGGTAACTCGACCGACATGAGCTGCGTGTGGCCTATACACGGTTCGCCGTTGCCGCAGCGAACCACCCGACGTGCCGCCTGCTGCTGGAGCGTCTGCTGCGCCGTCTCTATCTCGGAGATAACCAGCTGTCGGCGTCAACATCCCGCTCTGCAGTCTCGTGGGCGGCTGCATGAACTCATCCGTTGCTCAGCCTATTCTTCCTGCTTGTCGTGGGCGCTCAAACGGAACGTATCGTTTGACAGTTGTGTAGAGTGACCATATTGTAACGGAATCTCGTTAATCTGGACGCCGGTCATCCGGAAAACTCCGCACCCGGACATAATTTCACGGGAATGGAATTTCCAACTGCTACTAGGCCCATATACTCCATAAATTGCATTATTCGTTTATCCGGAAAACCCCTTAATTCGGATACATACAATGGGGACCAAGGTGTCCTGATTAATGAGGTTACATTGTATTACGCTTAATATTAAACTGTGAAACGATGTCGATGTTTTTTGCTTATTATAGGCTTCATTTTGTATCAAAATCCACTGACGGAGATATGTTGGTAAATTTTGATGACTGTTGTAATAATTGTTCCACAACTGCAGCGAAAAACAAACTGCTTCCAGTCTGTAGCGGGGCAGGAGGGAATATACTGTGGCGACCTGCAGTGAGTGTAGTAATACCAAATAGGTACGTTATTCGCAAATACATATTTTAATTATATAGAAGATAATTTACAGCTTCACATGCAAGTCTACGACCAGGCGTGGGCGAGTCGGGCAATATGACAAGCCCACTGACAGTGCTAGATCTGGAGACGTCCTGTCGGTCTTTGTCGACTAGTGTAGTCCACACCCAGACAAACTGTCGGGACTCGTAACGACCGATAGCAAACGCCACAAACATTATTTAATATATTTCGGCATAATTCTAAACTCGCCAGTAGAGTCGTGCTACTCGCGACATATTTGACCCCAATGATAAACTAGCAATCCATCAACAACAACAAAAATCGACTAGCGTGCTGCTGGATCAATAATGAGTAGATAATGGTCAGACATAACACATTTCAACATAACATCACTCCTCTATAGTCACTACGAACTCGTCAGTCGACTGCCACGGCGAGAAGATATACCAGCAGGATCGGCCCGGAGCGCGGAAGCTTCTTCACGTTCGTGTTGAGCTTTTTAGTGTTTTGAATGTCACGAAGTCATCGATCTCTGAGTTGATCTCAGTGACATTGGTAAACTTTCAATAGATCGACAGGAGCGCCGAACTACTCAATCGCTTATCTCACAAGAGGCCACTCTCACGCACATGGTGACGAATGTCCCGAATGTCCCACATCGTCACCCACGGTAGGACATCGAGCGCAGCTGCCCGTCCTCTTTCCCGAGTTTCGTTGCTCCTGGTGTGACGTCGCACTCGACGGACCTCCCCCTGTGTTTCCTTCTGCGGCGCCGTCGTCGTAAGTTTGGGTGAGTCGATGGATGGCGGAATCGATGTCCTGATTCGTCTGTATGACTACTGCTTCGTGTTAATTTAGGAAGCGATGCAGGACGTTTCGGTGCCCGACAACAAGTTAATTAACTGTTGCTTTTTGTCACGCATCGCAAAATTGGATTGGCGCCTGCGCTATGTTCTCACTGATGACGCAGGCCTGAGGCAGCCATTTTACAATCGTTCTGAAGTCAGTTTGATGAGAATGTTTTTGATCGAAAAGTAGCAATACTCCATCACTTCATGTTTCCAAAACTTCTGTGTAATGGATGTGTACATTCGTACAAAAAAACTTGCCCGTTTAACGTCGCAATGCCGGTGTAGTTGGTCAATCGGTGACCTAACACTGCTCTCACCTCACCTGCGCTTACAGTGACAGGTCGGCACCCTCGGCGCCCCCCCTCCTCCCCCCCGCCAATCATCTTCTACGCGACACCCTCCTTTCGGTCGTGATCCCCATTTCAGAACGCCGTGGCCTCCGACTTTACCCCGTCGACGACGTCTTCGCGTTCGTTTTCATAGAAGAGGACAATATCTCCGAGTTCAGAATTCGTTAATTCTACTACGTTTAAATGAGCAAGAAGACACCGACAAACTCGTATGTGTGTTGTGTGTTTTCAACGAACACAAAACTAGCCTAAATGGGTTGATTTTCTTTAGCCAAATGCGACACCCTTTATCCAATGGTGCAAATGGTCACCGGCAGAGCGAGCATAGTCCGTGGTTACTCTTCACTGCTATCACAAAGCACCGCCCCCCAAGAGGTGCCGCTGGGTGCATCTACCCTCCCCCCGCTCTAGTTACCCCCGCTCTAGTTGGCCACGTCATACTGTTAGATAGCATAACCGTAGGTCAATAGTGCTTGTAGTTTGGTAATATTCGATCACCAAATGAAAATATATTTGTAAACAGTAGTCATATACTTGCCAATAGGATATAGCCATGCTGTTTGTTTCTATTCTCAACGTTTTCGCCTTTGCTTACTAAATGTATCCCGTTCTGACCTGACAGCTCGCTTGATTGAGAGTTTGTGTGCCGCCGGCCCTAAGATTTCGGCCGAAGACACTTAATAAATTACAGAAGATGTCTAATTGCGTCGATTTCCTAGAACTGACAGGCGCTTATTGGTCGCCCTGGTCAACATGTCAGCCGCCACGAGAACTGAGATTTTACAAGAATCTCCCATTTTTGGAATATATTCTGTGTAAACCACTGACCTGATATTTTATTGCAGCTGCAAATGGTTAGTTTTTATTCACTGTTTTCGGTGCATAGCCACAAAACCATGCCTTTTAGCTCGCTTTAAAATATCAACGCTATCGTCCACCACTTAACACGTGAACGACTGCACGTCTTGCCAACGCTGCTTGCTAACGTATCGGTGAAGATAAACGGGGAACAATAGTCATTGTCGACAATACGAGTACGAGCCAGCCGATACAGTGAGCAGTGATATTATACTACATGTGATCAACCGACGGTACAGTAAAAAGGTAAACGTTATACGAAATTCAAACGGATTGGTATTGCCGTGGTGCCACGCTCATGTTAAATTGGCCGGAGAACTGGCAATTCCTATGGTAAGTGAACTGTTGCTGTCCTGATTCAACATTGACTTTCATCACAAATATATATTGATCGATGTCATATTACTTTGATGTTGTGTGTGTGTTGTTAGTCCTACTCAAGTACGAATGATTGCCGATCGTCAATATGACGTCACTGTATTGAAGTGTCTACGTCATTCCATCTGTGGTGTATTCTGGCAAGAGCCAATCTGGAGACTTACAGGTGATTTCGGGTTTTTGTTGTATTTACATGTTTTCTCCACGCAGTAATATAAACACGTGTAGGCCCTACATTAATAGCATTAATATCCGCCATTTATCTGATGTATATACGGTACACGAATTTGGTACGATTTGCGCACGTCACTATTTCCCGACGGAAAACCGCCAATCGTCAATATTTCATGAACTATCACATGTAACAGTGCGAACATTCGTTAAAACCCCTTGTTTTGGTGTCAAAGATTCCAACGGAGACACATCCGAACGACACATTCAGTAGGTCCCCTTACCAAATATCAGAAAAGAGCGGACCAATATGTGGCAGTTGATGAAGATTTCCGATCCAATTAATACTTGTCCGCAAAATTAATTTCGACCATCTGCCGACAACTCCATATATACATACCCTACTTTATTATTGTTCTTTTTTATAATGGTATGGACTAGCTAAGGGCGGATACAACCACACCCTGGACGGCATGCCTTTATGCAACATGCTATCCTAAGAATTGAAAACTAATACATATCGAGCAGAAGATGACACGTCGTAACTAATGCAGGTAGAGTAGCAGTTCTAACATAGTGACGTGTATTCTTTGTTCAGTTTAAAGTTGGTCTGCTTTCTGTTTTTACGTTCACCGACCGTAGCGTTCACCGACCGTGACGTCAGTGGTCATCTGAAGAAGAAGCAGCGAACAAAAGGTACTTTGGTCATTTCTGCTACGGTTACAAATTAAACTTTTTTGATTTGCTCATTCTTAATTTGCGTTTCGTGTAAAATGGTAGCAGGCCGGTATGGTACCAGGCTGGTATGGTACCAGGCTGGTATGGTACCAGGCTGGTATGGTACCAGGCTGGTATGTAGTTCAGGGTGTGGTTGTCCATGCCCTTAGCTAGCCGCAGGCGCAGCTGACCCGGCTGTCAGTACCCGCGGTCAGGGTCCCTACCCAGGGTCACGGGACAGGTTGGACCCAGAAGAGGACGCAGAAGAGGACGCAGACGATGGCGCAGAAGATGGCGCATAAGAAGACGCTGAAGATGGCGCAGAAGAGGACGCTGAAGATGGCGCAGTAGATGGCGCAGAAGAGGACGCTGAAGAGAAGGCTGAAGATGGCGCATAAGATGGCGCAGAAGAGGACGCTGAAGAGGACGCTGAAGAGGACGCTGAAGAGGACGCTGAAAAAGACATGGAAGAGGACACAGAAGAAAACACATCGCAGCAAAAGCAGGTAGGGTAACACTTCTAATGTTGTTATGCTATTCTTTGTTCAGTTTAAATTTGGTTTGTTTTCATGTGCAGAGCATCGACCGTGACGCCAGGTCAGCAGCCATCTGAAGAAGGAGCATCGAGCAAAAGGTACTTCTTCTGCTAGGGTTACAAATTCCGCCTTTTGTTTAGCTCATTCTTAACTTATGTTTGCTTTTCAGATAACAGGGCAGCAGGGTGGTAGGCAGTCCAGGGTGGTCGTCCCTGGCGGCGGCGGCGGCGGCGGCAGCAGCAGCACTCCTTACTTATTTGTTGTTAAAGACGTATGTGTCTCAACTGCCATATTTACATAATGTTTGTATTGCAATTAAAGCAGTGTCGTGATAGCAGTGTCGTGATAGCAGTGTCGTGATAGCAGTGTCGTAGTGTTTCCCTGTTGTCTTTATGTGTCGGCTCTGTAAAACCAGCCGTTCGAACAGCGTGGTGTCTTGTACCAGTTAGAATCATCTGCGATAGCGTTTTTAACGCAGGGTTATCCCACTTACGGTCATATTATATATTTTTCTATTTGCATTATGCGTGTTAAAGTGATTTTACACCTCCGTGACTCGTTGGTTGTGATTTATTTTAAGTGTACATTTTTATCTGCGAAGACAACCGAATATGTTTGACTGTACAACGACACAGCGTCTTGCAGCAGTATAACACCCAGAGCCAGGAGACAGGAGACATGCGACACTTCGACTGACGCAACAGCTTGAGATGATTCGTTTGCTGCACATTAACATTACCGCAAAAACAGATCCCTGTGGTACCCCACTCAAAACAGCTTTCTAGTTTGAAATCTTACCATCTACTATTACTCTTTGTTTTCTGTGTGTAAGCCACTTTTCTATCCAGTTGATTACATCATTACCTATGCCATGGGCTTTTAGTTTAAGTAACAATCTTTGATGTGACACTTTATCGAAAGCTTTCTGTAAATCTAAGTAGACAACATCCATTGGTGACCCGTTATCTACCCAGTTTGTAATTTCTTTAAAAAAAACAAGATATTAGTTATACATGACCTTGCTTTTAGGAACCCATGTTGAGACGTATTTATTGATTTATTTTTTACAAGGAATTCCACCATGTGGTCTCTAATTAATGTTTCGAGTAATTTACATACAACTGATGTTAAAATCACTGGTCTGTAATTTTTTTATGTTGGTTGACAGGTATGCCATTGACACATTGCAGATTTTAGAATATGCCTCCGTTTAAAATTACCGCGAAAATTGTAGGCCCTAAAGCTTGAACAATGCGTTGATTGTCCGTCATTTATGTTGAGTTGTATACATTAAACATAAAATCGAATAAGTGAAACTCTGGTGTAGGCATGCTGGCGTCCACGTAAACAAGGTGATGGGTATTATAAGATGTAGACTGTTCAAACTGGATTTCTTGAACGCTTTATCACGTGGCGTAATTGTTTAATGAAGCTAAATGTGTGATAGCGGTCTCGCTTTTTGATTAAAGTCGGAAGGTGGAACGAAAGATAATGCACAGGGGCTTCGGAAATGAACGTTGCACGAATCAAACGACTCTCTCGGGACGACTGTGTGTAGGCCATATACAAGCACACCGTGTACACAGCCGCTTGTGCGACCCAGCTGCCTGTTTGATGCCGTTAATGCGACCGAACCGGCTGTAATGAAACAAACCCTAGGCATTTCGGAAGCGCGTAAAACGCTTCATAAAAACAGCACCACTGTGTTTCTAGCGGCTAATCATCGACGTCAATTATTCCAGCGCTATTAACATCCCAGCATCGGCCGTAGCACTAATTTCACGTACATTTGCAAAATGACGCAGTGACAATATATGAATGTAACGTACCATGGTAAATGAACAAATGGTAGCGCAGTGATGTGTATTGTTGCTGGGCAAAGTGCAATCCGACATGTCCAAGCAGACACTCGAAGGCACCGACATGCACTCGTAAAGCCAGACACCCGATAAGATTTGACCGACGAGGTAAATTAACTTTGGCACGCTCCAAGTGGCTGCAATAAAAAAATGTAACCATATTGAGAGCACTTATAACTGCACGCAATTTGGAGCAGATATTTGTTGCATCACTTAGTGTCTCGGAATGAAACGTAGCATTTGTTTAGCTTTGACATGCGGCATTAATAAATGTTGTTTGAACTATCAACATTAGTTCCACTTTCCTCAAAATTGACATGTTTTCAATAATTTTACAATAGGGACTATTATGAAGTGCTTGCGCGGCAGAGGGAAAATCGATGATGGAGAACGTCTACGCCATATGTGGAAACTAGATTATATGCCCATTACTGCGAGTCGCGACCGCTAGCCGTGGACTGTTACGACATTAGGCAGCCCGGTGTTCCGACCTGACCACACATTAGGGGTAAGGCCACAGTTAATTTTGCCATCGGTGGCCTTGTTAACGGTTTGCGTGATTGTGGAAAATTAACCCAGCACAATTCTAAAACACAGCGTCCACTGTTGCCATGTTTCCAATGGCCTGAACAAGGTTCAGGCCATTGGAATATTCAGTTATATACCTTATTTTGACTGAATATTCAGTCAAAATAAGTATCCCCCAAAGTTATTCTTAGCATTAACGGGGACGTCCTTTATAGATTCACTGCACACGGCACGCACGTGTACACACACGCTCGCAATCACACGCACACGCACACACTCGCACACACACACACACACACACACACACACACACACACACACACACACACACACACACACACACACACACACACACACACACACACACACACACACACACACACACACACACACACACACATGTACACACACGCGCACACGCGCACACGCACGCACACACGCACACACTGTTGAACAACAGTTATTAAAACACAGCTGATATAAACAGAGTTTCTAGTATCTAGTTGTTTCCAGCACCCGCCAACGTTCTATTAACTGATTACGGTCTGTTTAATTATACCGTGGTTAGAATGTTATGGCTTTTTGAGGTCTCATTAAACTAGTTAGTCTTTTCAGAACTTTATCGCCAAGCACCAGATGTACCGTGTCCGGTTTGCGTCTTGAATTCAGAACTATGGCATGAAAGGCGGATGTACTAATCACTACATTTATATTTTTGGGTTTTGTAACATAAGTACACAACGTCAATTAATTATGTCATACTGTTCCTCTTTCTATGGTGTATGTATTTCTATGATGCATTTTCATTTACATGGCGCAAAGGTCTCAGGAAACGTTTTAATCTACCAGTTTGCACTCACTGGTTTTATATGGCACTACTACTACTTTTAGCAGAATGTCTCCCGATTCAAATTCAGATCACGAATCAAATGGTAAGCTTTATACAGAGTAGTTTAAAATGCAATAACAGTTTGGATAGACTCTCTTGAGAGGGCAATCTAGCCCATGACTTTCTAAAATATGAAACCTAGCGACTTTTATTATATCATTCAGAACCAATATCAGAAGGGGCTGGATGAGAAAATATTGAACACAGTTTCCTTGGCAAAGTATGTGCTGAATAATATTGAGAATGCATGTAGCACCTTTTTAGTCAAAGACGTGTTAGTCTCTTTGTGTGCAAAGATACTTCATATATAGATACTGTACACATTGTCGTACGAATAAATATATATGTTTACTATTACTACACTACCGTGCCTCTAGTTTGCAATAATGCCGATACAGAATTAAGACGATTACGTGCTGGTTTAGCCAATTGTAGTATACTCTTTTGGAATATGCCTACCTATAGGTGTTAATGAAACAAAATCCACTGCGTTTTGCCGAAACTCTAGACTCAAAATCTACTCTAAATTTGACATTTGAAGTTATACTTATGTGACGATTACAAGAAAATATATAGGACTACTTTATCACGATTTTTATATTTTCAGCAAATCCGTATTAACGGGACACGGCCCAAGGCCGTATTCCTCCCAAAAATCCATGTTGTATACATACGATGTCACATGTCTGAAGTTTGGGTTGATTACATTAGAACCTAACTTGATTAAAACCGGATAATTGGTGTCCCAACTTACACCATTTCAAGTGTTTTGTCTAAACAAAACGTCAAATGGGAAGGAAGGGAGATACTCCCCTACCACACACATCCCTAGGTAGGAAGGGAGATACTCCCCTACCACACACATCCCTAGGTAGGAAGGGAGATACTCCCCTACCACACACACCCCGAGGTAGGAAGGGAGATACTCCCCTACCACACACACCCCGAGGTAGGAAGGGGATACTCCCCTACCACACACACCCCTAGGTAGGGAGGGGGATACTCCCCTACCACGCACACCCCTAGGTAGGGAGGGGGATACTCCCCTACCACACACACCCCGAGGTAGGAAGGCGGATACTCCCCTACCACACACATCCAGAGGTAGGAAGGGGGATACTCCCCTACCACACACACCCCGAGGTAGGAAGGGGATACTCCCCTACCACACACACCCCGAGGTAGGGAGGGGGATACTCCCCTACCACACACACCCCGAGGTAGGAAGGGGGATACTCCTCTACCAGACACACCCCGAGGTAGGAAGGGGGATACTCCCCTACCACACACACCCCGAGGTAGGAAGGTGAATACTCCCCTATCACACACACCCCGAGGAAGGAAGGTGGATACTCCCCTACCACACACACCCCAAGGAAGGAAGGTGAATACTCCCCTACCACACACACCCCGAGGTAGGAAGGTGAATACTCCCCTACCACACACACCCCGAGGCGCTTCACGCCTCGTTTCGCGCCTTTGGCGCTTTATACATTACGTTCGACCCCCCTTTTCTAAACCCTGGATCCGCCCCTGTATACCTTCTGGCAAATACAATTGGTACGCTCTATATTCTTCTGAAACGCAGTCAGAAGTGTAAATGTGGTCTGACCCCGCTATCAACCCTCTGTAGCGGCGCCCATTTTGGATCATAACAGAAACAATGTCCGCCTAACCAGCATCACGCCGGTTTTCAGGGTTCTCAAACAAAATGGGTTCGGGCGTACCCAATCAGCTGGGGATTTCTGGGAAATGTTACTGTTAAAAGAAATTCTCGCAAAAAAGGTGGTTTCGTTCGAACTACCGGAATTCCCTTGAAGACGGGCATGAGTACGGAATAAAGTGCGGCAAAACTAATTAATGGGTGTGTGCCCTTTGCACGTGGTGTAACCCCCCGCGTGTCTATAAGACATTTCAAGTAATCCCCATATTTACAAAAAATTTGTAGTGTTTAATTTCGGGTCGACACCAACAGCCAGTTTAATAATTTATCTAGAATGGCATGCCGAACGGACTGCTTAAGGCTGTGGCCTTCCCAGAATTCAATTTAACACATGATTACGTGATTTCTGTCAATGAGACCGTCTTGTCTGAGGAGGAAAATACTCGAATGCTTACCGCAAAGCAAGACACATATTAAAACGTCTAACCACTGATCACCTCAAACAAACCACGACCCTACTGCTGCTGGGCACCGCCAACACCTGCTAGACGCACATGGTACAAGTGGTTCTTGGAGGTGCGTTCCATGATCTGGCGCAAGCTGTGACGGCTGCGTCCCAGACTTAGTCGTAGGACGAGCAACGAATTTACAAATGAATAACCTCGCGAGCCAGGGTTTGGGTAACAACACCCCTAGCATATATCCTACATAATGTACGGAAGTGAGCCAAATCATTTGTATTTCGTCCAACTTGCAGTACTGGTCGACGAGACACGCCCCTTTTTTCGCCGAAATTTGACCGCATTCTGTCAAAAATAATTTAATAATTTGTCTAATGATTTCATCAAAACTAAATAACACATTTGCACAAACGAGCTAGTATGTCGTAGTGGATACTAGAGCTAGCATGTCCTAGTGGATACTAGAGCTAGCATGTCGTGGTTGATACTAGAGCTAGCATGTCGTGGTGGATACTAGAGCTATCACGTCGTAGTGGATACTAGAGCTAGCACGTCGTAGTGGATACTATAGCTAGCATGTCGTGGTGGATACTAGAGCTAGCATGTCGTGGTGGATACTAGAGCTAGCATGTCGTAGTGGATACTAGAGCTAGCATGTCGTAGTGCATACTAGAGCTAGCATGTCCTAGTGGATACTAGAGCTAGCATGTCGTAGTGGATACTAGAGCTAGCATGTCGTGGTAGCTACTAGAGCTAGCATATCGTAGTGGATACTAGAGCTAGCATGTCGTAGTGCACACTAGAGCTAGCATGTCCTAGTGGATACTAGAGCTATCATGTCGTAGTGGATACTAGAGCTATCATGTCGTAGTGGATACTAGAGCTAGCATGTCGTAGTGGATGCTAGAGCTAGCATGTCGTGGTGGATACTAGAGCTAGCATGTCGTAGTGCATACTAGAGCTAGCATGTCCTAGTGGATACTAGAGCTATCATGTCGTATTGGATACTAGAGCTAGCATGTCGTAGATACTAGAGCTAGCATGTCGTAGTGGATACTAGAGCTAGCATGTCGTGGTTGATACTAGAGCTAGCATGTCGTGGTGGATACTAGAGCTATCACGTCGTAGTGGATACTAGAGCTAGCACGTCGTAGTGGATACTATAGCTAGCATGTCGTGGTGGATACTAGAGCTATCATGTCGTAGTGGATACTAGAGCTAGCATGTCGTAGTGGATACTAGAGCTATCACGTCGTAGTGGATACTATAGCTAGCATGTCGTAGTGGAAACTATATAGTTTTGAGTTTTCGCGAAATTATTCTAAAACGAGACGGGCGGGAAAATGGAATTGATTTATTTTACGATTAACTTTAATATTCCACTCGGATTTACACGGCACGTGGGATAAAGTTAACATTCAGCGACGATTTCGTATGCATGTTAAATGTAGTTGAGAAACACGTTCACCTGCTAATCAGCATGTGTTACCGACTAATGCAGATATTTTGTGATGCGAAACAGACACATTCCGACCTAATCGTCCGTGAAATAGTATTTCACTGCCGACTCTCCACGGGTCGGGGCGCAGTTCGTAGACGACGTCAAATGGTCACAAAGTGTGTAGCGTGTTCACGTGGGCAGACAAGTCAACTAGTTCAACAGTTGATGAAAGTCAGCTGTGAGGCAATTCGAATGCAGGAATTTGAGTCCATCGGTCTTCAACCCTATTCCATGAATGGATTTGTCCCGCGAAGTATCGGGGTTGCATAAATTTCAATTATGGACAGTTTGAAAGACCAGACAATACAGGTACAGTCAGAGTTTGTCTGAAATCAACGTCAACTGTGTCTGCCTCGATATTGGCAGCGACGTTGCAATGCAATGTGACGAAGTTTGTACGAAGTGGAGCAGGCGGCGTGGAACGATTCTGAAATATCTGATTACACAGTTATGCAGCGCTTACAGTAACCCGCATGGCCGGCACAACACTTACGTAATGAATGTCAATGAACTGAGCGTCATAAGTTGACATGTAGCCTATATGTACGCCAGCACGCATATTTAACAAGATTTAACAATATTGCTATCCAAAGCAAACACATACATGACAAATGGACAAGGAAGCTTTTGGTTTATCGAGAGTCCAACCATTTTTCATTTATGTTTTTAAAATGTTTTTAAAACATATTCACGCTGCTAGCATTTACACAATCTGTAGCTAATTTGTTCAATTCCTTTATTGTCCTCAGTGAGAATTAGTACTTTCTGATATCCAATCTACACTGATCCTTCACTAATGTTACTTCGTGTTCTGTAGTTCTATTATCTTTCTCAAGTGAGAAAAATATTTTTATATTACTTTATACTTTCAATATCCATCCTAAAATCGTCAGTTTGATCTCCTCTTAACCCCCTTGTGTCTAGGGTTTATTAAACCACATTCTTTTAGGCGCTCTTCATAACTAAAGTCTCTCAGTTCTGGAATAATTTTAACTGCTGTCCTCTATATTCGTTCTAGCGTATCTTCTTACGAGATGGCATAATGTACACGAACTCTTCAGCTAGGATTCTTCAACAGTGTGCATTCCATCGAAACAGTCAACCAGCGTGTATCGGGAGACTTTGATGATGTAAAACCCAATTTGCAAGCAGCTGCGGGCCATTTGCCACCGGTCATCTGTCAGTGCCCTCTGGCGGTGGGAACGTGTGAACTGGCCGCGGCTTCATCTGTCCGCGTCAGTCACTGCTCATTCACGGCCCGTCTGCGCGGCGCCTGGTTCAGTCTCTCCCAGCTCGCTTGTACGGAGTCGCGAGTTCTGCCTCGTCGTCGCGTTCAATTGTTCTTCTGAACCACTCACGGACGGCTTCTGACGCAGGCCCTGATGAACAGTTCGCTGTGATTTGCGCGTGTTTCGGAGGAGTATATAAGTAGAATAATCTGCGACTGACATCGGTCGACCATTGATTTGTTGCGATCCCGACGGAGGCTAGGAGCGCAAGAGGCGAGCGGCGCCCGGCGAGAACCGATGTCACGGAAGCTCATTGGTGAGTGCGTGCGGGCGGCGACCGTCTATTGTTATTTCAGATTAGTGCTGTTTGGCAAAGATAACTTACTGGGGTGTGGCCGGTATCGCGACTCGAAATTGTATGTAGATCGGCGGGTGACCCCGCACATCTTTGTCACCTATAGTGGCAGATACGATACGACAAGAACCGACGAAAGCAAGCACATCGGTGACTGACATTTTGCTAATGTCGTCTGCTTTTGGCGACACCTTCACGCGTCCACTTGTCTTCTCAACGCATACAGCTGCGACACGCTTTTTCCGTCTTGGTCTATTTATGGCTTTTCTGTCGTTTTCCACGTCACACACACCTTTGACATCTCGAAGCCTGCGTCAATCTCACTAATATTCTCTACAGGATTTCCTTGCCCGGCTCTGATACTCTGTTTCTCATCATTCCTGTTCTATTGCCTCGCACTGATCCCCCGACAATACAAACGGAAGCCAAACTGTTACAAACGCAAGTTAATGTCTTGTAGAGTCGAGCAGCGCGTCACGACTCGATCCGGGAGCAATAAATAAGCAGCATATAAATGTTAGAGATGGATTTAAGAGAGGTGATTCCATGCACTGATGCAGGCCGTAATGAGTTGTAGACAACAATTCCGTCATATAATCAGGTTTGTTTTGTCGTTAAGTCGTGTTTTCATCCGGGGATTATGCCGGACACACGGCTCCGATAATCCCTCGCGGCCTGATCTATCTTTGCCATCGATTTTATCCTAGAATAGATTAGCACTTAATAGAATCTCGCGTGACGTCACTACGGCGCCGGGTCAATACGGCGGGTTGCCGAATGACGAAGACAAGGGCCGACGGACGCACTTGGCGTGCGCCGGGTTACCTCTGGGAGGAGCAGACTCTAGGACGAGGAAATAAGGCAGGGTTTGTGGAACGGGGAAGAAAGGCAGGGCTCGTGAGATGGGGAAGTAGGCTGGGCTTGTGTGAGGAGTAAGTAAGACGGGCGTGTGTGAAGAGTAAGTAACGCAGAGCTTCTGGGACGGGGAAGTAGACAGGGCTTGTGTGAAGAGGAAGTAAGACGTGACTTGTGGGACGAGGAAGTAAGGCAGGACTTGTGGGACGAGGAAGTAATTTATGGCAGGGTTTGTGTGAGGAGGAAGTATGACAGGGCTTATTGAACGAGGACGTAAGAAGGCTGATGTGGCTTGAGTTCACATTTGGTTTGTTTTGTGAGGAATTTAAGAACGGGAAGTAAAACGCACTCAAGCACGCACGTACGCACGCAAGCACGCACGTACGCACGCAAGCACGCACTCACGTATTAGTAGGAATGGGATTAGCGATGCTACTCAAACTATCCGTCATGTCTGATATTATTCATACAAAATACTACGGTACGTTATGCTACCATCCATCAACTGTCCCACGGCTGTGACCATTATCTGGACATGCTGCGTTCTACAGAAGTATTCACTAGCCAATGTCTGATGTGGTTCTGTTATAACATGGGTTGTGTAGACAAACCGTCCATTAATGTCAAAGTATCGCCACTGGCGAAGTATTTTGCCCGGCTCTCTCAGGGGCGGTTCTTGCGCCGGACTCTCGGTGGTAAGTTATCGCTCATCGTCCAAGTTCCGCGGGGAATGAGCTTCATCCAGGCGATCTGCTCAAGGGAACTACCCAGACACCGAGAGATGCCGACCTATCCCCAGAGCCGATGGCCGTAACGGGAAGTCATTCTATCGGTATTCGTTCGCCGTATAAGATGGAGCCGCAGTGGCGCTAGTGCTGTGGCGCAGTGGCGCTACTGCTGTGGTGCAGTGGCGCTAGTGCTGTGGCGCAGTGGCGCTAGTGCTGTGGCGCAGTTGCTGTCACTCCCACTGCCTGCCCGCCACACCGTTCATCAGGCGTCGGTCTCTACGGATCGATGCGACAAAGACAAGGCGTTCCGACGACAAAGCTCACTACAAGGTAAAACAACACACAAAAAGTGCGTCTGCCTTTGATTGATCAGAAATCTGCTAATGAAGACACCGAAAGCGCCACCGGCGGAAGATGGGCGAACGTCACAAACTGCTGGCTGGTTTATGTTGTGTTTCCTTATAGAGACACTGTCGGCGGTGATGAATTGATTATTATACTCATCTTTGAATAGTCCCAATGATTTGGATACCGCGCTATATAGGAACATACCTTTATCTTTACCAGCCTTGTCACACATGTGCCACATGAAGTACCATGTGCGTGTGTAATACGTACATGTGTCAAGATGAATATTATTATTTCATTAATTAGTTTATTTTTATTTAACAACACGTACCATCATTGTGAAACCTGTACACTGTGGTTGGAACGTCGAATTCTCAATCACCTATTTCGAATCCTCCTAGCGACATTTCGAAGCCTGTACAATTTCGTTCACTCCATATTGCCTCAGTTGTATACATAGTTGTATCAATAGTTGTATACATAGTTGTATATATATAGTTGTATCAATAGTTGTATACATAGTTGTATATATAGTTGTATCAATAGTTGTATACATAGTTGTATATATAGTTGTATCAATAGTTGTATACATAGTTGTATACATAGTTGTATCAATAGTTGTATACATAGTTGTATATATAGTTGTATTAATAGTTGTATAAATAGTTGTATCAATAATTGTATTAATAATTGTATTAATAATTGCATAAATAGTTGTATCAATAGTTGTATAAATAGTTGTATCAATAATTTTATAAATAATTGTCTAAATAATTACACGTACATGGATATATAATATACATTGTTGTAATCATGTAAACGAATAGATTTTGCACAACAATAAATACTTCCGAGACAGTTGGGTTTATATTGTATGTTATTATTATATTCGTGGTATATATTTTGTATCCAAGTGTTGGAACACTGAGTCTACTATAGCCCGTCATCGGTCTATAGGCCATATTTAGTTAGAGGCAATGACAAACACGATAACACATTTAGAAAACCAGTGCATAATTAGAGTTCCTGTTTATTATTCAATTAGCATAAGTGGGGGAGTCATTCCAAAAGGCAGTATATATATATTAAACGAATTGGTTTATATAACAATAACTTCCATTGTGATTTGCGATAGAGCGCACTTCGCCCCACATTGAATTGATCATTGGAATTACATAAACAATGTATGCCACATTAATGCTCGCATGAACAAATGCCACCTATAATAGCAATAGGGGACACCTACCATAGCAATAGGGGACACCTACCATAGCAATAGGGGACACCTATCATAGCAATAGAGGACATCTAAAAAGCTGTGTCACGTTTTTGCGCAGTTCGCGTACATATGCTGTGGAACCGTTTAAAGCTGTTGCTTTTTATGACAATAATGTGGGTTAAAAACACTCAAATTGGCATCATTTACTTGGCGTGCTATTTCTGCTAATATCGAAACAAATTGGTTTGGCATCATGTTGCATCGTTAGATTGGCAGATTGCTCCAATAAAATTGGCCTTTGCGTAGGTCGGGAGCACTTTATCTCTGGGGTGCGCTTTGCCACACATTCATCTCTAATACTAGGAAACGATCAACGCTGTTACAACAACAACAAACACTTTTATTCAACGTCACGTTTCGGGATATGTCCAACACGAGACATGCTTTAGCACGTTTGACGTTTGAATGAATGACATTCGTGCAGTAATTTAAGAGAGGTCGAGTTGGTGTTGGAATGTACAGGTCTGCCAAGGGTGTTGGAATGTACAGGTCTGCCAGGGGTATTGGAATGTATAGGTCTGCCAGGGGGTGTTGGAATGTACAGGTCTGCCAAGGGTGTTGGAATGTACAGGTCTGCCAGGGGTATTGGAATGTATAGGTCTGCCAGGGGGTGTTGGAATTGACAGGTTTGCCATGGGGTGTTGGAATGTACAGGTCTGCCAGGGGGTGTTGGAATGTACAGGTCTGCCAGGGGGTGTTGGAATGTACAGGTCTGCCAGGGGGTGTTGGAATGTACAGGTCTGCTAGGGGGTGTTGGAATGTACAGGTCTGCCAGGGGGTGTTGGAATTGACAGGTTTGCCAGGGGGTGTTGGAAAGTACAGGTCTGCCAGGGGTGTTGGAATGTACATGTCTGCCAGGGGGTGTTGGAATGAACAGGTTTGCCAGGCGGTGTTGGAATGTACAGGTCTGCCAGGGGGTGTTGGAATGGATAGGTTTGCCAGAGGTGTTGGAATGAACAGGTCTGCCAGGGGTGTTGGAATGTACAGGTCTGCCAGGGGGTGGAATGTAAAGCGCTTTGTGCGGACCGAGTGGATACCGCGCTATGGCAGCACAAGTCAGACTCACCACCAACATCTGGAAATCGACTACTCTCCATACCGAGACCAAAATGAAAATGTTCAGACTCCACGTCCGCTCCACTAGAATGCTGCGGAAAATCCTAAACGTGTCATGGCGCAATCACATGACCAACCAAGAACTGTACGGCTCCCTCTCACGGATCACCACCATCGGCGTTTTCGTCTGGCAGGTCATGTGATGCGCCATGACGAAGCAGCCAACAAAGTGCGACTCTGGAAGCCCGATGGCCCTCGGAGGAGAGGTCGATCAACAACTACTCTGCGAGACACCAGAGAGAAAGACACGAAACTCGGTGGAACAAATCTACTAACCCGCAACGAAGAACTGAATCCACTGGAAGGAAATCATCACGTTAAGTGGACGACATACGTAAGCAAATAAGTACGTCCGTTCAGTAGGACTGCTTCAGACACGTGGAGGACCAACAAGAAGGCAGAGAGCCGACTTCGTTGTGTTGAGGTGAGGTGCCTCAGATTGTACGTTAGAGCAGTGGGTGACCAACAAGGAAACGGTTTATGTTCCAGCTGGAGCGAAGTGGGTGGGTGGGTGGGTGGGTGGGTGGGTGGGTGGGTGGGTGGGTGGGTGGGTGAGTGGGTGAGTGGGTGAGTGAGTTGTTGAGTAAGAGAGTGAGTGAGTGAGTGAGTGAGTGAGTGAGAGTGAGTGAGTGAGTGAGTGAGTGAGTGAGTGAGTGAGTGAGTGAGAGTGAGTGAGTGAGTGAGTGAGTGAGTGAGTGAGTGAGTGAGTGAGTGAGTGAGTGAGTGAGTGAGTGAGTGAGTGAGTGAGTGAGTGAGTGAGTGAGTGAGAGTTATTGAGTCAGTCAGTCAGTCAGTCAGTCAGTCAGTCATTGAGTCAGTGTAGAGTGGCAAGCCCGGGGCGAGGATATTATACTATTTTTGTGTATATCAATTCGTGGACTCGACACAAGCCGATACATACTGGTTGGCTGTTCGAAATGTGAGAAGAAATGTTTCCACTAGCTGTCCGTGAAAACAGAATCAGTTCTACGTCTGTCGGCGTGTCAACCGGACGGACCGTCAAAGCCGCGTGCGGTGAGAACGGAAACATTCTCGCACCTTGGTTCTAGTTGACAAGCCAGTTGCTTCCTTGTCCACTTGCCGTCTGGACCTTTGCTTTGGATGGCAATCTTGTAAAATCGTGACGGATTAATTCTGGCGCTTCGGCAAAACTCAGACGCGCGTCCCACAAAACCACCGTCCCACACCACCACCGTCCCACACCACTACCGTCCCACACCACTACCGACACGGCTAAGGACTGGAATGGTTGAAAGGGTGGCATCTCTATTAATTTGCTTGGGGAAAACTTATTATCATCGAGCTAGAATATGTGTGTTGATTAAGCTACATCTCCTGGACGCTCTCCACATCGGGCGCCAGGCTTTGAGGGGTTCATCTACGACCCCACGAAGGACTTTTTTCGCAATTCACCCCATTGTTACCTTATCCTTCGTAGAGTTACCCTTCGTAGATTGTTCGCAACGCTATGCGTGTTTTCGACGATTGTTCCAACTTACGTAAACCGTTTCCTGTTGCATTTGTGTATGTAGCACTCTCTGGCACATAATATCGCACTGAGTAATTAACAGTTTAGGTAACTTGGAACAATCGCAGAAAACACGCGTAGCATTGCGAACAAGTGTACGTAATAACTACGAACCTTCTACGAACCCATCCGTAAGACGGGTTCATAGATTTTATTTATGTATGTTGTGTTCAGCCACATACATAAATAAAACACCCTTTAGTAAAACTATAGTCTATACGGGAATTATTAATGATGTAACTCTATGTTTTCAGCAGAGACGTGTTGTCTGTGTTGCCCGCTGGGAGGCGCACGATACAGGCCGGCGCCGCCCAGTGACAGCTTCGTAATGATGCAATGAGACAGAAATGTGACTGTAATAACACTAATGTAAGTCGTCGTGTCTACAGAAAATTACGAACGAAAATGTCTTTTTTTATAACCGCAGGCGCCTCCGTGTCCACGGGGGAATGTCTTTCTATCTAACTATATGTCACGCGCCCCCATGAGATCTAAGCCCGGGTTCTGTGCTGCTAAATATAGGCCCTACTGTCCTCCCAGGCGATTAGTAAAATTTACGTAGCATAGTGCACTCCGCTTTTAGAGACATGTCACAAAGACGGCTGGGGCCAATGTCACAGTCTGTTCACGTCTTAAAACTAGTACAATGAATGATATCGGTTGAAATTGGCGCATGTCGCTGCGTCGATAGCCATAAATGTCCCGTGGTCAGATCGATAAATATTAATACAGTTATCTAGTTCCGGCCGCACGCATAGTGGCAGCACACATCGACATTTCACCACACGGTCACACAGTGCTCATCCGCGCATATATATCGCCCTGTCATTTCGCATTAATTCACGCGGATCGTCTACTATCCCTCCAGGCGCCTGCACAGCTCAAGCCGGCGGCGGTCAAGTGGACACCGTGTAGCAGCGGTTACGACAATAACTTCGTAAGGCGTCTCAATGGGACTGACAGAAAGATGGCCGCCAGAAACGTCGGCTGCATTGCTCTCCTAGTGTCGCTTCTGTTGGCGACGACTTCCGCCAATCTCCAACCAAACCCAGGTGAGTCGCAAGGCGAATGTCGTAATTTGAGTGTCATAAAGTGTCACAGTGTCCTTTTAAGTCACCAGGTGATTTTACCTCGAGTCGCCTATCTTCATTGATATAACGTATCTGCAATATCGTTGTGTACATTTAATTCATTGTCGTTTCGAGTCGTATTGTGTCATTAGGGTGTGTGTCACCATGACCGGGTGAATGACACAATGAGTTAAGAGGTAAGTGTCATATTAAGTCTCCAGGAAATTTTACATTGAGTTACCTTTTTCTTTGTAATAATGTCAATCTCGTTGTGCCCATTTATTTCATTTTAGTTTTGAGTCCCGTCTCTACCATCGCACACCACATCACCCTATGGCTTCTACCATAATGCTTGCCCCATGCTTGATTTCGTAGCAAGAAACATATACAGTTATTAATGGCTTCAACATGTTTAATCATTGCGATTGTTGTCGCGTTTCCCGTCCCCATTGCATAGGGCCTGCAATGCCGACGTAGTGACTCTATTCGTAACGACTGCAGCGGCACAGAACATCGTAATAAAATCAGCATGAATATCTTGTCCGAGTACAGCTGCTTTCTGGGCGACTCTTCCCGTCTCCCATCGCTGCGCCCAGGGAAGCTTCACCCTATTGATTGTTCTCAATCATTAAATCTCGAAGTGTTAATGAGACGTTTCCCCAGCTCCGGTCTCCCGGCAGCCACTCGAAGGAATCCGGAAGGAGCGGCACTTGTTAAGAGACCGACAACGGAGCGGGACTCAAGGCAGTGATAGAGTGACGGCGGCTCCATCGAGGCCGACACAGCGGATCCCAGCACAGAAGGCAATTAACCATCGGTTGTTATTAAGACTCCTGCTAGCAGCTGCGAAGTGAATATCAAAGCAAAACCGTATTGATGCACTGCAATGAAACACGACCCGTTGTGATAGACGGACCCGGGCAAATCCACAAGTAAAGCAACACTAAAAATGTGCAAAATCCACGAATTACCATTCGTCGAAACAAAATCCTTGGGAAAATACTTTAGTTTGCCTATCAGAACTTCTACAGCAGCTCACAACAGTGATTGATGTGTCAATTTATTTTCTAAAAACGTCAGTATATTCCATTAAAGTGGCTCATAAGGTAATCTGAATCTGAAAAAAATCATATTATAAATAGTTTGATCGACACACGGCCAAAAAGTGTTTCTTTTATAATGTTGTTTCAACCGCAAATTGTGGATCTTCCGACTGGGGGCAAAAGAAAAATGTATCCACATATTGCGGACCACGTGTCGATAAAATCATATGTACTTTGTGTATTTATTTTCCCATTCCATCTTCTCATCTCCATCAATCCTGGACGTAACATCTGTCTCCCGGCTCCACATTATCTCTCGTCGTCTCGTCTTCTCTTCACCCTAACGACAGGCTGAGAGTCATTACATTGTGGGCGTAAACATCTTGCGACCGGACAATAAAGCAAAGCCGTCTCGTCAATCCCGGCGTCTGGGGTCGTGCAAGAACAACTGTTCCTAGGATGCGCTCGGCGATAAATTCATTTTGCCGTAAATCGTAGACCACCATGTGTCGACCAACGTTTTATGAATGTCCCGGAATCGTCAGCAAATCTACTCTCGTCAGGTTGTCTACTTCTGTCAGCGGCGCTATCACCTCGTTGTATCCCTGTTGGGAGGCCAGGTCACTTATTGGGAAAGAAAGTAGGTTAACCAAGTCACAATGAACGCAGCAAATGTCATTAAAGCGTACATCTTCTTCAGCAATGTCCTGTCTAATGACGTTGGCCACCGTGGACATCCAAGAATTGTCGTCACGTACACTCAACATATTGGTGGTTGTCCTGCCTAAACGTAAAACGAAGTTATGATGCACATAACTGAGATATATTGGAATCTGTCGCAGGCGATATTCGTGAGGGGAGGAGATGATTGTGGCGACGTCAATTCTTCCGCTTATTAGTTCCACTTGGCTCCATCGAGTCGAGTTTCTTCACCCGGCTGTATACTCAACGGCCGTTGTTTTGTTCCTCGGACGACGTATAGATGGCCACTGCGATGAAAGGCGACTTGTCTCCGACGATCAGTTTGAACCCAAAGTGAATTACATCCGTCGATGTAAGTTACAACGAAGCGCGAAATGAGCTCGTTAACAGAGGGTCCTCGGTTCGGCGTCCCGCACTCGCGCGTATTGATCTGGTCGGCCTCGGCATTAGGTCGTGTTATCGAACGCCTTCTGTGCTTGCGAACTGTTCAACTGACCGTCCTTGTGAGGCGATGACAATGCCAGTGATCGACAGCGACGGTGACGATAATGATGATGACAATGACGACAACGACGGTGACGACAATGATGATGATGACAATGACAACAACGACGGTGACGATAATAATGATGATGACAATGACGACAACGACGGTGACGATAATGATGATGACAATGATGGTGCCAGGATCGAAATCGATGATGAAGACGACGATGACAACGACAGTGACGATAATGATGATGACAATGACGACAACGACGGTGACAATAATGATGATGATGACAATGACGACAACGACGGTGACGATAATGATGATGACAATGATGGTGGCACGATCGAAATCGATGATGAAGACGACGATGACAACGACAGTGACGATAATGATGATGACAATGACGACAACGACGGTGACAATAATGATGATGATGACAATGACGACAACGACGGTGACGATAATGATGATGACAATGACGACAACGACGGTGACGATAATCATGATGACAATGACGACAACGATGGTGACGATAATGATGATGATGACAATGACGACAACGACGGTGACGATAATGATGATGACAATGATGGTGGCAGGATCGAAATCAACGATGACGATGACTTGGTGTACGAAGATCATCTAACGTGTTTCCTTCCTGCAGATGCCGCCGAGTACTGCGAGTGGGAAACGTTCAACGCGACATGTCGCGACCACCAGGTCATTCTCGTTGAATCAGCCAAGTACGGCCGTATGGCCCTCGGACGCTGTGTCACCAAAGACTACGGACACATCGGCTGCAACACGGACGTCAAGTCGCACTTCGACAGTCTCTGCTCCGGACGCCGGCGATGCGTCGTCTCCGTCATCTCACTGCACGACAAGCGGTCCTGTCCCAAGGACTTGAAAGCCTACCTCACGGTCGCGTATAGATGCGTGCAAGGTAATGGTCATAACGGCTTGTGCCAAGGATGGCAGGGCCAATTTTGTTGGTAGATGCAGGATTATTGGGTCAGTGGGTGCAGGGTTATTTGTCAGGTATGCAACCAGGGTTATTGTGTGTTAGTGAATGCAGGGTTATCATGTCGGTGGATGCAGGGTTATTTTATCGGTGGATACAAAATTATTCTTTCAGTGGCTGCAGGTTTATTGTGTCACTGGATGCAGTGTTATTGTGTCACCGGATGCAGTGTTATGGTGTCAGTGTATGCAGTATTATTGTTATAATGTTATAGCGTCTGTGGTTGCAGGGTTGTTGTTGTTGTTGTTGTTGTTGTTGTTGTTGTTGCAATTGTTAGTTAGCATGATTAATAAGTCAACGTCATGATTACAAAACAATCCCATCTAGTTGTTTTGTCGTCTGCTGACATTTCAGTGGCATTACCGTCGAATATGACCTGCCCCGACAGCGGTGCGCTGCCGGTTCTGCCGGCACAGTCGCAGTACATCGCGAGCGTCGTCAGCCGCGACACGGGCCTCGGCTATGAAGACTGCCCGTGGCTGATCCGTGTCCGACGGTATCAACGCGTGAGGATCACTCTGGTGGACTTCGCGGCGCCCGGGGCTCGGCGGCGGTGGAGCGACCAGAAGGTGCAGGACCGGGGGCCGAGCTGTCTCGAGTACGCCGTCGTGGCGGAGGGACGTGCCGGCGACAACAGGACGATATGTGGTGGCAGACGACGACGAAAACTCGTCTTCACGTCCCAAACCAATGTCATCCATGTGCATCTGAAGCAAACAACCGACACGTATTTCTTGCTTCACTACGAAGGTATGCAACCATTTTGTCTTCGTGTTACGTGTATACGTTAAGCAGGTGTGTGTGCGTGCGTGCGCGCGTGCGTGGGTGCGTGCGTTTGTGCGTGTAATATATGGAACGCGGTCGCGGGGCGTTTATAGATAGTCCGGTTCGAATCATCTTGCTGTTGTTTGCTTTTTCAATTTCGTTCACCCTACGTTACCACAGTTCACTCAGCTGTATAAATGAGACATAGGTCGATGTGTGAACGAATAGTCTTCGCGCAATAATTGCAGCGTGGCTGGATGTTTCCCAGAGAAGTCGAGATTGCCTTTGAATGAACAGGTGGTTTGCTAGAAGTGTAAGGCGACGTATATGTGTGTCTAATTAGTAGCAGTAACATGTATGAGTGACACTTGCATTGTGATATACACGTTCTTTGCTGTAACCACGTGCCCCGTATGAATGAATGAATGAATTAATGAACGGATGAATGAATGAATGAATTAATTAATTAATTAATTAATTAATTAATTAATTAATTAATTAATTAATTAATTAATTAATTAACGAACGAACGAAAGAACGAACAAACGAACGAAAGAAAGAAAGAACGAATGAACGAACGAACGAACGAAAGAACGAAAGAACGAAAGAACGAAAGAATGAATGAATAAATGTATGAATCTTTATTTTTTCAACAATAATAATAGACAAACATAGTAGAACAACATTTCATAACTATAAAATTGTCGAAAAAAGGGCAAGAAGAAGTGTAATACTTATGTTACTTGCCCTATTACAAATAAAAATACACAGTACTGAATAAAATACAGTATACAATTGTACGCATGTGACAGATTGTCTTGTTTTCAAAACATTGTACTTTAGACTTATTGTTCCTGTCCATTCATGGCAGGCCAAACGTGAAGTAATAGTACATTAGACTTATTGTTCCTGTCCATTCATGGCAGGCCAAACGGGAAGTAATAGTACATTAGACTTATTGTTCCTGTCCATTCATGGCAGGCCAAACGTGAAGTAATAGTACATTAGACTTATTGTTCCTGTCCATTCATGGCAGGCCAAACGGGAAGTAATAGTACATTAGACGTATTGTTCCTGTCCATTCATGGCAGGCCAAACGTGAAGTAATAGTTTTAATTACGTCCCAAACCAATTTGAATTTGCACAGTCAGTTTAACGAAAACCAACTCAATAAATTTATATTAAAAGTAATATTTTATAACCCTAATTCCATTCATTTTTTTCACCATAAATAGTTACATATCAGATACATAACTATTAAAATGTTAGCTTTATAATTTTTTTAAAGATGAACATTCCGACGAAACATTTGTAAACTATCAAGAGAATTCCAGAGTTGTACTCCTTTAATTGATAAACTCATGCTTTTCAATAAGTGCAAACTTTTGAGTAAATGTGTAATTTCGTCGGGTTGCATAAACAGATTCGTGCTGACTGAAAAACTGTTGTACATACGTTGGCGATAGATTGTGATATGCCTTAAACATAATAATAGCAATTATTAACTCCACAGTATCTGGTACTTTAA
This sequence comes from Lamellibrachia satsuma, assembly GCA_033239005.1. Classification (NCBI taxonomy): domain Eukaryota; kingdom Metazoa; phylum Annelida; class Polychaeta; order Sabellida; family Siboglinidae; genus Lamellibrachia; species Lamellibrachia satsuma. The sequence goes on along the minus strand of BSQZ01000007.1, from coordinate 12,275,124 downwards.
GAATGAGATGATTATAAAATAGCCTAGACGTGTGATCCAACCTCTTAGCACTATAAAGTAATCTTACGACCCTTCTCTGTAGCGAGATTAAACCCTCAGTATTTAGAGCATAAATGTTGTCCTATATTACAACACAGTACATAAATGTTGTCCTATATTACAACACAGTACATAAATGTTGTCCTATATTACAACACAGTACATAATATAAGGCAAAAGGAGTTGTATAATACACTCAAGCCACATCTGTCAATCATAATGCTGGCTCTGTCTATAATTGTACAACACTTTGAAAGTTTATGTTTCACTAACGAAATATGATTTTTCCACGTTAACTTGTCAGAATGCCTAAAATGTAGTGACTTTAACTCTATCAAGTGCTTCTTTGTTTATCTTTATGGAGATGCTTGTATTCAATTTGCGATTTCCAAACATCATCTAATTTGTTTTTGTAACATTTAGTGATAACCTATTCACAGAAAACTATACATGCAGCTTATCCAACTCTGTGTTTGTCCTTCGGATAATTTCATTTAATTTACTATCACAATAAAACAGGTTGCTGTCATCAGCAAATAAAGTGAACTTAAATACCTTTGAAACATTACAAATGTCATTCATGTAGATGATAAATGCATTTGGTCCTAAAATAGAACCAGGAGGAACACCACAACATACATCATTTTTATACTGAACAAATTGTTTTCTATTTTCCAAATAACTCACTATCTATTTGTGTGCAATACCGCGCACACCATAGAAATACAATTATCATGTTCAACAGTGTCAAAAACATTCTTTAGGTTAACAAATACTCCAATAGCATACTTTTTGTTATCTAGTGCATTTGTAATTTCTTCAACCAATTCCACGAGAAAAGCACCAGAAGTTGACATACTATACCTAAACCATACTGGCTTGGACTGTGTACGTCATACCTATTTAAGAATTTTTCCAACCTATCAGTAAACAATTTCTTTATTATTTTTGAAAATTGAAGTGACAATGATATGGGTCTGTAATTTGTAAACACACCCTTTTCACCAGACGTAAATAGTGGAACAACTTTGGCAATTTGCATTTTGCTAGGAAATACTCCCGTTCGAAATGTGCCTAAATGGTTTTACAAGTTGAGAAACTATTCTTGTATCATATTCATGTTACTGTCACTACAATATGTTGACATTTTAGTTTTAAGATGCTGAACAGCACCTGGGAAGCTTCTTCTACCTAACTACAATACGGAATATGGAATGGTACATTTTATTAACACGAATAATAAATTTAATGTATACGTTGACAGAAATAATGCATATAACATATTTTAACACAAAAAGTGATTTTAACTGAAAATTGTAACAACTAGCCTCGGTCGCCCCTACCTTCCTCACCGTGTTGCAGTATTCGGCTGTCCGCCATTGCTACTCTCCAGTAACATGCGGATGGAGAAGATCGGCGATGACGTCATTGTGCGCTGTAATAACACCAGCGAAACGTGGCATGTCACGTGTGTCGGCACCGCGTGGGGAGGAAGTATCGGCAACTGTTCCACTCCCACCATCGGTAGGTCTGTCGGAGTCACTCTACCGGTCCATGCCTCGTGGCGCGACCACAAAACAGGATGAACCCTGCTCATTTTAATTCGACCGAACGCAGCAAGCCCCATATGACGCGTGGACGAACGGTAGCATTTAATTTCTTCCAAGATTTAACACGATTTAACGAGATTTAACGTAATTTAACAAGGTTTAACAAGATTGGCATCAAAAACTACAAGACCCAGATGGTAAGTGAACAAGGAAGCCATTGGCTTATCGAGAGACCAACAATGTTTTATCTATGTATGCTCGCTCTTGTCAAATATCTGTCAATTTAGTTTTTTAACATATTCACAATGCTAGCATTAATACAATCATTTGACAGTTTGCTCCATGTTGTCCTCTGGGAGCTTGATTATCTATATTCAATCTGCGCTCACCCTGTTACTATCTTGACGCGTGAATATAATATCACTATCACTGTCTTCGTGGCCATTCAGTACAGTTACTAAGTATGCCCCAGCAATCGCTTATCCATCGGCCATGATTGCACGAAGCTTTCCTCGAACTGCGAAGAGACTGTAGAGTGATTGACGACGCAATGTCACCTGTCTGCTTGCAGTCGTGTCCCCGGTCGAGCAGCGAGAGGAGTGGGCGCTCACCGACGTCTTCACACGCAACAAACGCTTCCCTCTCGGTGAGCTACAGCCATTCACGAATCCTCGATCACTGCATGCCGGACAATCTCGAGGCATTTCACAGTGCCGAAATTCTGGCTATATTATTATACTTTGCGTTACCAATTTAATTATCACATGAACCTTTGAAGAAAAGCAGTCGGTTGACGTTTGCAATGAAACGGGAATTATTTCACGCGTAGGGATTCGCGCAACGGATTATGATAAAATGGGATGAACCATGTGCAACCATGCGAACAGGTTACACCTATAAATTATAAATGTTCCCACAACAGCGACAAGGCCACCTAGCGACCTGTGCAGACAGTTGTACAAGAGCCCGCTTGGTGGCGTTGCCGATTTATGGCATAAAACAAGTCAACATTTACATTATGAAATATATTACATGTTTTTTTTACAAACGTGAATGCAAATTATAATATATTATTAACTAAGCAGCAGAGGTAAGTCTTATATACAGAGGGTCTAACACTTTAGTGAATATTTTTTACGGAATTTATTTTCAGAACTGTTACTTAAAAATGAAAGACGTAACTTATGAAACCTTTGTCTTGTGGCACAATAATTAACAATGCATAATGTTGCAAAGTTAGTAATGGGCCAATGAACTTCCATGTCGCAGCTAATCAACAGTGAAAATGGTGTCGCTTACTTACGATGATTTCTGTTGCAGGTATATTACTGGTGGTGGCGCTAGGTGTCGCTCTTGGGGTTGCCATTGGAGTGGTCTTATTGTTTGGCGTGATGAGTTATATGCGCAGGTAAGGCTGTTTATTGCAGTACGGTTGTAATGCAGTACGGTTGTAATGCAGTACGGTTGTAATGCAGTACGGTTGTAATGCAGCACGGTTGTAATGTAGTACGGTTGTAATGCAGTACGGTTGTAATGCAGTGACTGTATTATTATTATTTGTTTAAGTTATATTATTACTGTTATTATGGTTATTATTATTATTATTATTATTATTATAATCATCCTGTTTATACATTGTGAACCGAATAAGTCAACTGTAGTCTTCATTGTTTGAAAGCGTTGATAGCTTACAGCTCAATAATATAATGTTTATGTAGTTTGTATTAGCGGCGGTGTTGTGAAAGGATAAACGGCCTGTCGCGTGTGAGACCGATACTTACTAATTGATCGCAACTGCGCATTTCAATGTTCCATCAGTAGACAACTATTACACGGTGGCCGACATTGTGAGAAAATAATTCAATGTTCCATCAGTAGACAACTATTACACGGTGGCCGACATTGTGAGTAAATACGTTGCGTTGACAATTAACGCGTACCCGCAAATGAAGTTCATATCGGAATGAGAATACATGCTTTTGAAACAGAAACACGACCTAACTGACCAACTACTGCGTTGTGTGAGACCGAATGTTGGCTCTTTCAGACGACGGCGGATGAAGATTCGGAGCCGGTCGAACTACTTCCTGCGCCAGGTGGCAGCAGGGGAAGCGAGCGACAAGATGGACGCCGAGAGTCGGGCGGACAGGGCACCTATGTTACTGCGGCGCGACTCGTCCGTCACCGACTCGATCCGACGGGACTACATCAACACACCACACATGCGCGGACGGCCGCTGCCCGTACCGCGCATGTGCGACAGCGCGGCCGAACAGGAAGTGATATTGACGACGGACATATGCCGATCGCCTCAACAGAACGAGGCGGCGACAATGAAGCGGTTCAGCACCTTCCGCCCGCCCCGCGGAGACGGAGGGTCTGGTATGGGCTTCGGTGAAGGTCCGTACTACTTCCAACTGGACCCGAATGTCGCGAGGCGGGATCAACGACACAGACCAGACGTCATACAGGGATACGCCATCTGTCATCCTCAGCCAATCGACGGACCTGATCGCTTAGACATATGACACGGATTCAGCTTTGTCAACTGACATCCACTTGGGGGTTACATTTACAATTACGTGTGACAGACAGACCCTATTCCGCGATGCCCAGTTGTTAGTTACGGCCACTAGAGAGAGAGAGAGAGAGATATCGAGCCAGAATCCAATTCTTAACAGCAACAGCGCCTACTATCATATCCTGTCACGGGATTAGCACTTGTCACCAATATTGATTTTCATAAACACCCATGTTATAATATTGTGTTGTAGTTGTGCTCAAAACATACCAAGACGTTGACGATATTGTCATTTGATTGTTGTTTGTGCTTGACCATAAAAATAGTAATTGCTAAAGCGTGAAATGTGTAGTGTGGTTGACCCCTCTTGTTCCGGTCGTCCGTCGTCGCGTCAATGATTGCTGTAGATTATTTTTTCTTAGCTGCGGCAGTGATAGTTCTTATGACGAAGCGACGTCGCTCAAAGAGAACATTTCATTCTGAAGCGGCGACGAATCGGGGATCTGGTCACCGATAGGAGGCGCTATTGTATAGTCGAGTGCGCCGCCGGTTCCCAGCGGCGGTGACGAACCCACACGCTCAGGTAGCAAATACGGCCATCTCTGTCGTGATTGGCTGAACTGTGCGAGAGGAAATAGCACCCGGATGCTCCTATCCAGTGGCCCGTGGATTCGAATGGTTTCAAACGTAATGCTAATGCTGGTCTCTATACAATATCGAACATCAGCCAAGAAAACGAAGGATGATGTCCCTTATTCATGATGTGTCACATATATGAGGTCAACCGGAAGTTCGCAGAGGTTTTACTCCCGTCAAAAGACTGACCATACTGACACCAGCTGTAAATAGAACAATGACGCCACATAGCTGGCTAATTCGAGCACTAGATGTCGTTGTCATCTCTAAGAAAATTACGATCCAAGTTTTGTAAAGCGGAAGCGATCTCAATTGGAAAATTTAACCTTAAACGCAGAAGCGTGTGAAGTGATATTATAGCCGGCATTTCACTGCCCAAGAAGTGCGTTTATTGTTCATGCATTTCTTTTCGTTTCTTGGCAGATGCTGGATGACGTAATCAATGACCACAACATCAGAGTGATGCCTACTGGAAAATAGCGTTACGTGGACTTTTGTCGGTTCACGGCTAATATAAACTGTTCTAAAATTAACTAAATGCTAATTAGATCATGTCAAATGTTATCGAGTTTGGTGGGAGTCGGTTAGTGTTTCGTAGCCAGACGACGGCTGACTTCGTGTTACAGTGACGTGTTACAGTGACGTGTTACAGTGACGTGTTACAGTGACGTGTTACAGTGACGTGTGTGAATAAAGTGCACTTATTCATCGCGGAGGTTGCGTAAAGGAACAACACATGAACTATTTAGTGTACCAACATGCATAGTGCGCTGCCCTCTGCCCAGCCATGTCGGTCCCCTGTGTGTCAAACGTGCGTTGACCGCTGCCCAGTCATGTCGGTTGCTTCTATGTCAAGCGTGCGTTGTCCTTTGCCAAGACATGTCGTTTGCCTCTGTGTTAGGCGTGCGTTGTCCATTGCCAAATCACGTCGGTTCACTCTGCATTGCGAATGCAGTAGCGTGTTCTCATTCATCTAATATTATTGTTCTAAGTAATTGTAAATATTAATAGATAGTAGAGGCCACAATGTATCGTAGTTTGGCAAGAAAGCACTTGATTGGCAGCCCGTACGTCAAGCTGACCCTTCGTGGAGTAGCCATCGATTACTTAGGCACTCGGCGTTTGACACACTCCAAGCGATTCCTTTGTATACTCTTCCGCGCAGTTAAACATCACTCTCACTTGCACAACAAGACACACATTAAACCAACCTGGTTCAATGCACACGTTGCAATGCGGCTGAACTCGTGGACGGATATATTATTAGTATACGGTGAAGTGCGTCCTGCAGAGATTCGTTGACAGAACGCCACAAAGGGCAGGTTATTTAGGCGATCACAGCCTAAGCATGCTCTGGTCTTTCCTGTTTAAGTGCAACGTACCCTTCTTCACAAGAGTGCGCGCAAAGATCCTTCCATTACGGCTGACAGATTTGGACCAACTCCGTAGGTCATATGGAGTACTTCTCGGAAACAGAATATCGACAAGTCTGAAAAAAAATTAGTAGTGGTATAGAAGGTGGAGTTAATAATAAAATATTTACTCCTGTTGCAACCATCCTCGGCGCCCTTTATGACACTATCCGTTACTGCCCTGACACTATCCGTTACTGGTGTCAAATAGCCTAGCAATCTGAATATTCTCCACGGCAAACCGTCGTCGCTGCCGCAGCATTTCCAGACCCACGTCAGCTCCTGCTCGCGACGTCATTCAACATGTTTTTACGCGATGCTTTCTATTATCTGCTTATGCAAACGTTGACGTTTCTGTGAAACTTCAATGCCGCAAGTAGATCGAGTGAATGGGCGTGATTTAGCGAACCGTAATTATCGACGTGGGTGCTTTCCGCTTGAGTTACACTGCTAAATGCGGAATGCGACGAGCGAGAACGCTGCTAGGTGGCGTTGCCACAGAAAGTCGCCGTAACCAAGACAACTGTGCATCATGTTTCCGTTTGAAATAAAATAAGCCAGTTTCACAACATGTGTATATTGCTTTGTGGTAATTATTGACAGATCAATCAATCATTCAATGAAACTCTCCTGTATTCCCTTTAAATCTAAATCCGATGTTTCATATTATAGCATCCTTTGAACATGCGTGACATAAATATACGATTGCGTAGCACAAACGACCGATTGAGAAATGTTGAGTCTCAATTCGACACAATTTCTTGTAACTTCGATGATCCCGGCACTTATGTGTGCATCGTGACTTGTGCGTGCGTGCGTGACGTGTCCGTCTCCTATCACACACCTTTATGCAGTCGCACTCTGCCAAAATCGGCTAAAACAACAACGCAATACAACACGTGACGCGCTAAGCGTAAGTATATATACTGGCAACGTCTCATATAGTGGCAAACGTTCAGAGGCATCGTGTTCAAATCTACGTTTCAAGGTAAGTTTAAGAAACACACTCTTAAGGTAGCTTCTATTGTTCTATGTTCAAAGTACAGCAGAACTCCTCTAAATCGGCCATCCAAGTGACTGAGATAGTGGCCTGATTAAAGAAGTGACTGAATCACAGAGGCTGGTCAGATATACAGATGTGGGAAAACAAGACTGTGATATAGCAGTTATCAAGTGGTAGCCGTTTTTAAGGGTTGGCCGCTATGAAAGGTTCTACTGTATACGCTGAGATTATTAAATGCAAAACCTAATATGTGTACTTAAGTAAGCACTTATTTTTATATATATTATATTTGGTGAAAACGGCATGATTATAGGAGTAGAAGGTAACTCAAATCGAATGGGTTATAAGAGGAGAGGTTTGGCGGAGAAATGATGTAGTTTTCATGGTTTGGCAAGAACGTGTAAACATGCGCCATAAAGCGGGAACCTTTTCATCATACGTACTGGGAAAACATGCATCATAAAGAAACTGCATCACTACCCGGTTACCGTTTTCAGTTTAAACATTGTTTTTATAATGACACGTTTAGTACATTGTTGGCAATGGATTTATTTTCACTAATACGGGTATGTTTAAACTTTATGATCAATCACAGTATTTCCTTTTTGTACCTTCTGATGTTGTGTGGTCTCTTAGAACATTTGGTAAAAAAAAATCCCTTGTGCCGAAATGTTCTGGAACCCTAGCTCAGCAGCTCACGCATGAAAACCAGAGTCTCAAAACAAGATATTTTAAGATGGCCCTCAAGCAGACTCTAATCGTATTAGAAGTTCAAGTGGTCGCAGCGGGGTGAATACCCTGTGGAGCGATTGGGAATAAGCGAGGTCAAAAAGGTGGGTCTTCGGGTGACGGCCATATGTCATCCTATTTCCTGATGACATAACGCTAACATGGAATCATGACATGACGCTAACATGGAATATGTCCATGGGTTCGGTAACCGAGACAGATCTAGCCTCGACGTTTGCCTTAGGCTTAACCTTGAGAACAAAATGTAGACCAGAACTCTGATCGAAGCTGTCTATGCTTTATTGCTGGAGTGAGCAGTGTGTGTAAATGTACCGGTTTCTTAGATAAACGTGCTTGTTTGGTAATAAGATAAGATAAGATAAAATAACATTTATTGCCATGTGTAATCATTGCAGTAATACAATATAAACATTGGAACGTATGTTGGGTCGTACTATAACGTATACATGACAATACACTCACATGCAGCAAACGGTATGAAACAAACTACCTAACATCATGCACAGTAAATGCACTCTTAAGAATAAAATCTTGACCTTGATTCTTTTGGCACTTAACGATCTCATTTCGTGATTCCTCTTATATCACATAAATGAGTCCAATATAAAGCGAAAGACATAATTATCACTGTCAAGCAAAGATATGATTTAGGACTTGGCTTGGGTATAACATATATAAAATACATAAATTAGGTATGCTCAGTGAAAGACAAGTTGGAATGTGGTATTTGTGTGTACTGCAGAAGGAAAAAAGTCATGTCTGTTTTGATAAGGCTTGGAAGGCTACGGAATAAAAACTACTGCTAAACCTGCTGGTCCTAGTTTTGAACATAATTATACAGATCTTACAAATCATGCGATATCGGACAGGGAGCCAATACAGAGGGTTTAGAAGTGGCACTGAGCGAGAGAAACGAGGAGGCTGATTAACAATTCTTGCCAATCAATGTTGCACTTTTTGAAGTTTCGTACCTATCCTTTGTAGCAATACTGTGAAAGAGGGAATTGCAATACTAACCCAGTTGCCAGACCTACGATTAAAAAGAACATGATGCGAAGGTCACTAATGTGGTAAAACAGTAACAACACGTATAAGAAATTTGCGGTAAATTTGTTTAATTATAGTCAAATATAACACCTAGATTTCGTACTGAAGCTGCTGATGTGACATTCTGGCTCAGAGTGGGTCAGGTCGGGAAACCACTCATATTTGTCGCGTTGTTTCTGTTTACCAATTACGAGGAACGGTGTTTTTTTCAGTATATATCTTTACTATGCTCTCAGTCGGCCAGTAGAAATGTCACGGTGACCATCACTCAGTCAGCACACACCCATGTTTAGAGACGGCCTCTTATAGACAGTCTCTAATCGGTTTATACTCTCAAGTGGTCAACAGTTAGATGAGTAAACTAAGGAGCTAAGAAGGACAATCGGGGTCAAAGAGGTGCGTCTTCGGGGGAGACACCTGCTCATTCATGTAATTGAACGTGCCGAGTGTTGGAAACTAACCATGATTAACCAGGTATAGCTGATTGTGTTAAGTACACCCAGCATGAAAAGACATGCATCGTTCTGACAAGTCTACCATAACCACAAGGCAACGTGACCGATGATGTTAAAATTGGTATATTATTCTTTCAACATATTCGTCGTGTTTTTCCCTTTGAATCAGTGGGCATGACCTGACCCGTCCGCACATGTGCATGAACATCAATATTCATCCTTCAAGTGATACTCAGAAAAGGCACGACTGTCTACATAATAGATGGTTGCCACATACAATTTATCTGGTCTAGTTGTACTACCTCTTTCACGTTGTTTGTCATACTGAAGTGATAATTATCATATACAGTGCAATACAACATTACAATATGAATTTATTTAGACCCATCAGTTTTTACAGTAAATATAATTACGTAAAAAAATTCATGTTGAATTTGGATCGGAGAAACTCCTATTAAGACCAGGCTAGATTAGGAGCCACCTTAATATTTAGATTGTAACATCAACATACTTCTTTGGCATGTGGAATAAGAATAAAATAAAAACAAATTATACACGCGCTTGTTACGAATATAATGCAGTAAATTGGCTTCTGTCATAGCAGAGATCCATCAACGACACATGAGAGATAACAGTTAATTATCATATGTCATGTGTTTCCTCACAGACGGTCTCTCTGTTTGCCCACAGATGTCGCTGCTGTGCGTGATGATGCTTGCGCTGTGTATTGGGGTGACGCCGTCGAAGGTGTACGACGAAGTACACGAGTGCATCAGTCGCTGCTTGAGCGAATACCAGATGTGTTCTATGTGCCCCGGCATGTCGATAGTGCAGTGCGAAGAGACAAAACGATTTTGCTTGGAAATTTGCGTCAATATGCGAGGAGGAGAAGGAGACCAGAAAGTATCGTGAAGACAGGGACAAGCATCTGCGTGCGTGTTGAATGGCTTGTGGTACCCGCTTGTCTCAAGATAATAGAGACACAGTCCTACTAACTGTGGCACACGTTGAGCCGTTTCGAAACTTGTCTTTGAAGTGACACCATCAGTCATTCGCACTATCCACATGTTTTTTTTGTATTTGTCTTTATAAAGCCCTCCTTATGATTACTGCGACTTCAACAGTGAAGTGTTCTGGTGTTATATTACTATTAGCATGCGTGACCTCACATCGTCGTCAACACTGTAGGGACTAGTCGTGTTTGTTGTTATGTCAAACGATACGAACTATTTGGAACACTTTCTTGCATGTGCATCTCGTGCACACGGATCGTTATGTGTGTCATGGACATGTGTATTAGATCCTCTAATACTTGACTCGCACAACAGTCAGAAATAAAGATCTCAAATATTTAAGTGACATCGCATCGGCTTGTGTGAGAATTTTTCGGTGGTGACACAGAAATGTTGAAATGTTCTGTTTATATGTGAGATTGTATATGCGAATGCACACGCACAAGCAAACACAAACGTACGCGCACGCACGCAAACACACACACGCACACACACAAGCACAAACACACACACACACACACACACACACACACACACACACACACACACACACACACACACACACACACACACACACACACACACACACACACACACATACACACACGCACGCACACACACAAGCACACACACGCACGCACGCACGCTCGCACCCACGCATGCTATTACGGACACCAATTTCTGGGATGATATATGAAAAAGGTCATAGTTGAAAGAGATTCTTTCAAAAAGAGGGTTCGTTCGCCCCCCCCCCCTCCAATATTCCCCTCCCCGAGAACGAGCATGCTTTAAAAAGAGAGGTCTCCCGCTGATATGGTGACGTCGCTATTCAAGAATACCAATAACCACACACTACCTCACACTAAGAAATGTAAATACATCGGTTATAATATCAACAATAACCTTACTGACGATGATGATGTTGCCAGGCAGAAAAGTATGTATTTACGCTCAGACAAATGCTTGAGCCAGAAAATTTCACTGATACAGCAGCACCATTAAAATAACTTTATTCATTTCGTCCTGTGGTGCAATCTACACCTCATGTCAGGTGTAATCTAAAACAAAACCGAGTCTGAAATGTATTACTGTTGCAACAGTTTTATAATTTTATACAACCCACTGTAGTGACAGTTATATGCGTGTTACAAATTATGTAAGACATTTTAATGAACGCATTCGATCATCAATATTTAGCCTTTTGTGCCGTTTAGAAATGTTGGATAATTCACTTTTTGTGAATTATTTTCACACTTTTATTGATCACAAAAGTCCAATGATTATGTATTGGATTAGTCAGTTGTACAATTTTAATAAATGACGTGTGTATATTTATTGTTTTTATTATTTTTTTTCTTTACATGTACTTTTACTGCAGGATAGTCGGCCCCTCAATCAATGAAAATCGCTGTGCATTGACGCCATGTCCCCAGTGCTGCCACGTACCAGGTAGCCTCGATTTTCCAGGCTCCGCGATGTGGCGCCACCGTTTGTCGCACACATGTTCGTCTGTATGCAGACTGTACTTTTTAGTGTTACAGAAACAGATTCTGGGTGCATACATAATTAGCTAATTACGATGTCATCCGGGCATTTAGCTCATTCATAACTTTAACGTTTATTAGTTTATACGATGCAATTCGAATTAACTTTAAACTTTGATTATATTGACACAAATGCCCGAGTGCAAATTTAAATCAGGCAAACATTTGTTAGCGTAGCATCTCGATAATGTCGCTGGCGCTTCGCCATCTCGAACAACAAGTTCCAGATGGCAAGTGCACAAGGAAGCCATTGGCTTATCGAGAGTCCAACAATTTTCTCATCTATGTGTAGCCCGCCCTTATCAGATATCTGTCAATTCTATTTTTAAACATATTCACATTTTCATTTTCTGACCATTTAACTAATTTTTCCAGATCATCCTGTAAACTTTGGTTATCTGTATCATTAGTAACCTTTCTGAATACTTTTGTGTCATCTGCAAATTTGAGTACTTTGCTAGATATGTCATCCTCCAAATCATTTATATATATTAAAAACAGTATAGGGCCTAATACTGATCCCTGTGGTACACCACTCAAAACAGATTTCCAGTTTGAAATCTCACCGTCTACTATTACTCTCTGTCTTCTGTGTGTAAGCCACTTTTCTATCCAGTTGATTACATCATTGCCTATACCATGGGCTTTTAGTTTAAGTAACAATCTTTGATGTGGCACTTTATCGAAAGCTTTCTGAAAATCTAAGTAGACAACATCCACTGGTGACCCGTCATCTACCCACTTTGTAATTTCTTCTAAAAAACATAAGAGATTGGTTAGACATGACCTTGCTTTTAGGAATCCATGTTGAGATGTATTTATTAATTTATGTTTTACGAGGAATTCCACCATGTGGTCTCTAATTAACGTTTCGAGTAATTTACATACAACTGATGTTAAACTCACTGGTCTGTAATTTTCTGGCTTCTTCCTCGATCCCTTCTTAAATAGCGGCGTAATGTTTGCTTCTTTCCATTCTGAAGGAACTATTCCTTCTTCTAGTGACAAGTTAAATAAGTTTGCAAGTGGTGTACTAATTTGATCAACAATTTCCTTTAGCAGTTTTGGTGGTATCCCATCAACTCCAGGTGATTTATTATCTTTCATCTTCTTAATTTTCTTTGCTATCATTTCAGGAGTTACAAATAACTGCCCTAAATGTTCTGATTTATTGCCCTCAAATTTAGTCAATGGAACTGGGAGTGAGCTGATATCTTCTATGGTAAAAACTGAGCTGAAATACTCATTCAGGATCTCTGCCATTTGGAACCCATCTAAAATTATGTTTTCACTGTTGTTTTCCAGTGGTCCGACCTTATCTCGAACTTTCTGTTTACTCCTTACATAAGCATAGAAACTCTTGCTGTCATTTTTTATATTACCTGCCAATTTTTTTTCAAAGGTTCTTTTAGATTTTCTAATTTCAGTTGTAGCTAGGTTAAGTGCCTCTTTGTAGTTTGTGTAGTCTTCTACATTTCCAGTGTGTTTATAGACCCTCCACAGCATCTGTTTGTGAGCAATTTTTCTAATAGCTTCTTTTGACAGGTGTTTTTTCCTGGATCTTTTCCCTTGTTTTCTTAATGTAATAAATTTCTCAATAATGCCCTCAATCTCATATTTTAAACAAGTCCAGCATTCTGTTGCTGTCTTGTTCTTCAGCAAGTTATTCCAATCTATATTTGCTAGATATGTTCTCATCACTTTATATTTGCCTTTGTTGAAGTTCGTCCTCCATTGTTTTTTATATGTATTCCCTGTCTTTACTTTTATATTAAAATGGATTTGGTTATGGTCACTTGAACCCAAAGGTTCGTGTACTTTAACATTGTCAACTAATTCATTTTGAGAAGACAAAATTAAATCTAACACATTCCCACCTCTGGTTGGTTCCAAGACATGTTGAGTAAGGAAACAATCCTGTGTTAGAAGTAGAAACTGATGGTCGTCCCTTCCAGCACTTTCTAATGATTCCCATAGTATATTGCCATGGTTAAAATCACCCATTATAACACATTCTCCCTTGCTCACCTCCCTTATCGCCTTTTGTAATTTTACATCTTCCTCTTGTCCTATGTTAGGACTACGATAAACTACTCCTATTGTTAATGTTGAGTTCCTGGTAACTATGTTACACCAAATTTCTTCCACACTATCTGCTTCACTTTTCAGTGTAATTTCATATGCTTGGATAGATTCTTTAATATACAAAATTACTCCACCTCCCCTTCTTTCTCGTCTATCCTTCCTAAACATTACATAGCCTGTCAGTGCTAACTCAGCATCTACTATATCTTCATTTGCCCATGATTCTGTGATGCCTATTACACGAGGATCAATATCTGCTACCATAATGTCTAACTCACTTTTTTTTATTTACTATGCTCCTGGCATTTAAGCATACACATTTAAGTTCATTGTCTGAAATTATTGGTGAACATTTCTTTGGATGTGTATTTGTAGTAGTACTCCTTTGAGTTTTCTCTGTCAGTTCCCCCTGCGCGTCTAGTTTAAATAATTTATGGTACCTGTGCCCTCGTCGACAACTCTGACAAACTCACACGCAAGAATTGCAGCGCCCTTCCCTGTCAGATGTAGTCCATCTCTCATGAAAAAGTCACATCTTCCCACAAAGTTTAACCACATGTCTACGAAGCCTACTCCCTCCTCCATACATACCTTCTGTACCTGTGTGTTGATCGCCATCCTTCTACAGTTCCTATATTCCTCACCCCTGCCTCCCATTATTGGTAATATCCCCGACAATACGATCTGCCCAACTTGTGCCTCTTTAAGTGTCTTGATCAACCTCCTGTCCTTACCAAAGATGGATGACGTTCCCTCCTTCTCTGCATTGTTCGTTCCCACATGCACGAGAACAGCACCTCCCGTGCCACCACCCATGACCTGTCCTGCCTTCTCTGTTATATCCTCTACTTTTGCCCCTGGTAGGCATACTGTTATGTCATCTCCTCTATTTACAATTTTATACACTTTCCTAATGATGGAATCCCCCATAAATACCCGGGCTTTCCTCGCTTTCCCCTGTGACACTACATCAGCAAAGCTCCTTTCCTGTTGCACACTACTAGTATGCCCCCTTTCTCTCATATCATCAACCTTTACTGTCTTACCACCTGGCAATCCCTCTCCACTCACCCGCTTACCTCTCTTTTGTTGCATTCTCTGCCTTCTGTCATCTTTCTTCTTCTTACCAGCTTTCTCCCTCACATTGCCACTGCTCTCCTTGTTCTCCTTGATCTCACCACCTCTGCTCTCCTCGGTCTCACCACCTCTGCTCTCCTCGGTCTCACCACCTCTGCTCTCCTCGGTCTCACCACCTCTGCTCTCATCATTCTCACCACCTCTGCTCACTTCTGTCTCACCCTGCCCTGTCATCATCAAAATCATATGCCTTAGCTCAATCACCTGCTCCTGCAGATATTTCACTGTCTTACACCCCCTACACACGAAATGGAAATCATCCGCCTGCACCTCCGCCCACGAATTTACACACCCGGACTTTGCAAAGTCTATCCAGCTGTCGCAGCTAGAACATATCAAATTACGTTTCGCTTTTACTTGACGTTTGCACGGTGCCATGTTAGAAATTAAATTTGTATTTGTTTATAATCCGTTTATAATCAATTTATACTAGGTAGTCTTCACAAAGACTGTTTTTGTGTTGTAATACACACTTTATAGTATGTTACTTATGCCTTAATTAAATTTACAGCTACTGCCTTGCAACTTACTTTCTATGTAACAGGTGACTAACAAAACGTAATATCGCTCGCGCTAACGAAATTTCAGTGACCTTATTTAAATAACACTGAATTACTAGCTACGGCTAACTTTTAACAATAAATGTTGCTAAAACAAAATATTTAGGTTTTCAATATTTAATATGTACTAAATGTACTAATATTACGTCTCGTATTATGTACCCAATCAACTGAAAACAATAACCCTTAATTATCGCTCGCGCTAGCGAATCCTCGGAGACCTACGATATAAACTACCCTAAATTACTCCTATAGCTAAATTTTAACAGCAACTATTGACTAAACAAGGACTCTTGTAAGTTTATGTTTAATATACACGCAATAATAATACTTATTCGATCAATATTCCACGCTTTAGACAAATATAAAATCCACCAAATTCAATCCCGTGTTCTCCTCAAGATTTCCCAAGAGTATCCAAATCATGATCTTTTATAGATCACTCGCCACGTGTCGCTACCTATCGATGTCAGATTATTGCTTGTCGGATCAGCGACAAATTCTCCTTAAACGTTTGGTTGTGCTAAAAACAGTTCGTGGCGACCTACATTCGAATTCCAGAAATCCATTATACGCGTATCCAGGATCTTTGGGGTGGAGAGGCGTAGGGAGGAGGAGCAAAATCTGTGACCCTCGTATAACGTGTTACAAAGAGTTACAAAGAGTCACGGACGCACCAGTCCCGCCTAGGCAGACTCGTCGGCCCCACTCTTGAGCTTAGGGGCGGACGTCCACCGCGAGATTGTGGTAAGCGCCGATTTTGGATTTCCGTAGCCAAATGGCTACGGAACTAATAACTTAAGTTTTATAACCGATACGCACTAAGCGTTTCACATGTGTATTCTGTGACATACAACCTACACTTGGGCGTCAAGAAACTGAAGAAATGTGCTCCAAATAATTATTTATGAGTATACATTTATCGGTCACAGAGAAAAGATTTCATAAATAGCCGCCATACTGTGCACGTGATGTTGCCTTTGAGGTCACATGATCAAACGCGATTTCTTGTAGAATGAGGCCAGAGTGGGCCAGCAGCACAGACATAAATAAAACACCCGTTAGTAAGTTAGTAGTTTATAGGGGGGTGATTAATGATGTAACCCTATGGCCAGCAGATGGCAATTCTTAGCGTGACCTTATATTGATCTACGAGAATTAGATGTTATACGAAGATAGTGAATGTGCAGTGTTAGACGAAGGTGAAGAATCTGAGTGGTTCAAGGTTAAAACTGGAGTTAATCAAGGAAATGTAATGTATGGATTTATCTTCTTGATGGCAGTGGACTGAATAATAAGAAACACAACAGCAGGAAGTAAAACAGGGATAAGATGGAACTTCACGTCAAAACTAGAGGACCTGGACTTTGCCGACGACATAGCACTCATGTCATTATGTTACACACACATGCAAACAAAGACAAGACAACTGAATCAATTTGCAGCAAGGGCAGGACTAAGAATAAATAAAAAGAAAACTCAAGTACTGAGGATAAACAGCAAGTGCAAAAACAGAATACTAATCGATGATCAAGAGCTAAAGTAACTGGACAAGTATAACTACCTGGGTACTAACGTCAGTAAGCAAGGAGGAGGCGGCAGTGACATTGTTAAGATAATTCACAAAGCTATGAAGCAAAAGCAAATATGGAGTTCAAATATATACACACCGAGATCTAAATTGAGGCTTTTAAAACACTTTTTAAACAAGTCTTGTTGTTTGGAAATGAAACATGGAAAATAAATGAAGCCGACAACAGAAAGTTAGAGTTCTTAAGACGAATCTTACAAATTAGATAACCATATAAGTTGTATCAAGATATTCTTGCTAAACAAAATTGAGGACAATCAGCACCGAGGTAAAATTGGTCAAAATGGGAAGGACATATCCTACGAATGGACAAGAAGAGCAAATGTGAGACGGCGTTGACCTGGACGCCCGAAGGTAAAAAAAAGGTTGGTCAACCAAAGACAACGTGGCGATCAACTGTTGAAAATGAAAGAGGCGTACTGGGGTGGAACTGCTGAACTGCTGGAACGAGGCAAGATGCATAGCAGCTGACAGAGCGAGCTGGAGGAGATGCACTTCGGCCTTATGGGCCACTGGGCCCGAAGAAGATAGGTGAGGTGAGGTGACAATTTTCAAACACCATCCAATGGTAGATCGTACATTTGAAAACACATAGCTTTTATCAAAGTAAAAGCAGTGTTTTAAAATAACTATAAATTGACCAAATAGTGTGGCGGTCTTGATCCACACTGTACAGGGGCGTCTTGTAAACGTGGTGTAGACATATCTTAATTCCTGCGCTAATACTAATTAGCGGCTACACTTTGTAGCAATACATGGACTGTGTTTCCGCACAACATTGAAAATATACAATGTTTACATCAGCCAAGCAGAACAATTGTAAATGTAGATTTATTCCTAACTGCTATTTCACCTGCATGTGCTATTGGACAGAATAGCCGCTAGGCAGCAGCACCGCATTCATCCACCAGAGACAGACAGCAAATATTCATGATTTTTTATCAGATATCACCCCAGCCTCAACTTGCTTACAATGTGCAGATTATAATGCGCAGATTTTATTTCATTTGCTTGACTCCTAAAGTGTGTCACGAAATATCTCAGTTTCAATTGCATACATTTGTGGAGAGCAGATCTCTATTTGGTGTTGAAATTTGACTAGAAACAAGATAACGTAATTTTTTTAATGAAACTATTTTACGCATTATGTACAAATGCTATGACGTAACAAGTCGTAAACAACAATGGTGTCGCCATGCCTACCAATTGTTTATACCACTTAGCAAACATGTTTAATATATAATTAAGTTGTGACAGTGGCTATAGGCTCTCTCTAAACAGAGGCTCGCTGCCAGTCCCAAGTTTTCACCAACTTCACGAAGTGGAGGTAGGGAACTCCTTCCAACGAAGAGTAGGGAGCTCCTTCCAAAGAAGTGTAGGGAGCTCCTTCCAACGAAGTGTAGGGAGCTCCCTCCAACGAAGTGTAGGGAGCTCCTTCCAAAGAAGTGTAGGGAGCTCCTTCCAACGAAGTGTAGGGAGCTCCCTCCAACGAAGTGTAGGGAGCTCCTTCCAACGAAGTGGAGGGAGATTGGAACCGGAAGCGAGCCTCTGTTTGGAGTGTGATGGTAGGAAACCTCCGGCACACGGCAAAACAATAGTGGCAATTGTTTAGGTGTCTAATGGGAGACGCATGCTGCAAAGAAGGCGTACTGGGAAATGTAGCAACAACACAATGTATTTCATCCGTAATGGTTTACCCGGTTGCCAACTCCAATATTCATTTATCAGTTTCGTGTTCTTGTTTCTCACATTAAATCAAATAGTTTTACAATATTTCTACGAACGTTGTTTAAGTATGTGTGTAAATGTTCGTGGGAAATAAATTCTCCCATTAAAATGTTAGAAGCTTCTCGGGTGTGTCCCTCGAGAAAAACAACCACCGTTTGTTTATTTGTATAGCCAATGTGCGTATCGGTGTTCTCACTACGAGCTGAAATTACTCCAGCCGTGAAAGGCTTCAGAATGTCTGTTTTAGATGTTGTTCTGCTTACGGTAAGAAACCAACATGATGCATGGTACACGTTTGGAAAAAAATACACCCTTCCTGTGTTGTGAGATACCTCGAGGATACAATGTTGCATACGTGGGATCTGCCACATGTAAACTTAGCAAGTTCAACATGTGTACTTCCTCATAGCAAATTATTTTCACCTTGTTTTCGTGTTGAAAATTGAAAGAAAACAGTTACTGCACTCTGTTTGAAAGCACTTCATTTTCTATCGTGTGTGTTACGATGTATATCTCCAGCACTGTAAAAGTGCTATATGTATATAAAAAAAGATAATGTCACATAACCTACGCCATTGTATACACTACCACGTGTTTCGTGTCCTTTCTCTCTCTCTTGTTTACCGGCATTGTGTTTTGTTGCTTGACGAGCGGCTGTTTCTAGAAGATGTCCTCGTAGTCTTCGTCTCCGCCACCGTATAACCCAAAGCACATATCTTCGCACAACTTCTTGTTTTGCTGGCACAAGGAACCTTTCGTCTCGGGACACGCGATGCAGCGTTTAAAATCTTCCGCGCACTCTTTCATACATCGTTGTAGCTTGTCTGCCTGCGACACGGTGACGCCGACCAGCAAGACGACCAGGAGCAGCAGCTGTCGAACACATATCGTCATGAAACAACAGCTGTCGAACACATATCGTCATGAAACACTGAGAGAAACGACAGCAGGTGTCATATCGAGATTACACAGTTACCTGACGTGTAAAGGTTAAACACCAAGATGGTTTGGTATCACAGAAAGTCGACTCGACGTAGCTTTACTTGAGAATGTTGCGGGAACCCAGAGTGAACCGTTGTTTAAGGAAATGGTCGCCATTCACTGTTGAAAGGCGCTAACTTTACAGCGGACGTTTTTGAAACTGGGCATTTGCCACAATAACTAGGAGGCATAGCCCCCTTTATCTACAATAATTCTGATTTGGCCTTCACCCCGTGTTATCGGTATAATGCCCCATACCCGATTTGCATGGATTTTTTTATCAGTGTGTCATCAGAAATAATCCACCGGCGACGAAATACCGAAATGGCGTCCTCAATCGTAGAAAAAGGACACGATTTTCCATGAAATGGAAATTTTACATAAATTACTTATGTACGAAGGCGCAAACAATCAGTAAAGAATACACAGTTGCACAATTAAGGACATGTGCCTAAAAGTAGGTGAATGTTCAATACGGTAGGCACAACACAATATACTGTAATGGATATATTTGGCAAATGTCACTGAAATGGTGCATTATTTAACATAAATTAACCCGATTTAACAAATGAACTCCGAGTCTACTGCTGCCCATTATTTTAAACAAACCACTGCTGTTGCCTATACACGTGGAGGCAAGCCTGTGGGGTGACGTGGAGGCAAGCCTGTGGGGTGACGTGGAGGCAAGCCTGTGGTGTGACGTGGAGGTAAGCCTGTGGGGTGACGTGGAGGCAAGCCTGTGGGTGACGTGGAGACAAGCCAGTGGGGTGATGTGGAGGCAAGCCAGTGGGGTGACGTGGAGGCAAGCCAGTGGTGTGCTGCGCAGGCAAGCCTGTAGGGTGACTTGCAGGCAAGCCAGTAGGGTGACGTGCAGGCAAGCCAGTGGGGTGACGCTACAAATGTTAACAAACACAATTTCGCACATGACATGGTGAATTTCATTACGTGTGCAAATATCGAATTTAGAAATGTCACGTATAAGTAATGGGTTCGTGGCGTGTACATACGGGCCATGGTAGACAGACATCCAACTCCACCATCGGCTGATTTAGCCTATCGCGAATACGGTTCAGTGATGTGAATATTTTGTGAATATGTAGTGTGTGAATAGTTTACGCAACACCCGCAGTCGATTTAATAATTTAATTAATTTAATTTTTTTCAAATCATCGAAATAATTGATTTTAGTTAGATCTGGTAAGGCTAAAAATACTGCATACCCAAAATGGTCAGCACTTCGCGGGTCAAGGCCGATCATGGATGTCATCAAAGGTGAAATTCGTGAATTTCGATATTTCGCTAAATGAATTTTAAATGAGACTAGCAAAAAATCGAATGGAGGTGGGACCTTTAAGGAATAATGCCTGCTACCGGTTTGGGTGGGCAGTGTTCCGCAACTAAATTTCTCTTGGTTTCCCAAATTTAGAAGATGCACTGTAGGAATCGTAGCGCTACTTCCGTAATGTAGCGAACCGGTTAAAACATACGTTTTACTTTCTAAATGTCCCAGATGGGAAAAGTTCACAACCATTTCTATATCAAATGCGATAGAGCCTACTTAATGTTATTATTACTTAATGTTATTATTACTTAATATTATATGCTAAATACAATATTGATACGTTAAAGGCGCCTCCTGAAATTAATTTAGCGAACAAAATCAAACCTACTTAGTATCCAATGCAACATGCTAGCTCGTTAGTGCAACTTTTGTGTGTAGTTTTTGTGAAATCATCAGACAAACTATTACATTACTTAATGTTTGGTCAAGCATTAAGTGAGGTGAAAATGGAAACGCTGAAAGCTCCTGAATTTCACCCTTGGTATTATTAGAACATCAACGAACCGGATTCACAATAGGCTAAATCAACTGAGGATGGAGTTTTAAAGGC
This sequence comes from Lamellibrachia satsuma, assembly GCA_033239005.1. NCBI lineage: Eukaryota > Metazoa > Annelida > Polychaeta > Sabellida > Siboglinidae > Lamellibrachia > Lamellibrachia satsuma. Next base: position 12,253,180 of record BSQZ01000007.1, on the reverse strand, counting down.
GACACAGGTACGTGACAGCGTACTCACCGAATTCATGATGGACCAACCTGTCAGCCGAGGAAATGTGACTCCACTACTGGCGTCCTCCAAGAGTTGTGTCTAACTGATGTAACTGATGTAATTGCTCGCTTTATCAAGGAGAACTTTACAAGTGGCACGTGAAGTGTTGTACGTGTCGGAATTCAGTACTTCACTGCTACATCTACTTCTAAGGTTTTTGACGTTTTGGACATTAGGCCTATTCGTGTAGGGAACAACGTGCAAAACGGTCCGTCTAATCAAAACTGGCCCCCGCTCGTTTCGCGTTACTGTATTATAAGCAGTAATTGGTGGTTGCTAAGCAACTCACAGGGGATTATTACAGAACGTTGGTCGGAACCGCGAAACGCAAATTCAAACAAGTGAACTAAAAAAAATAGTTGTTCACACTTTTCTTAAGACATTAGAACTGTTTTCCAGTGGAGGTCTTATTCAATAAGACCAAAAACCAGAAACCGTGTTGTGCTGCCAAAACGGCCCCTCAGTCTTTGCCAGCAGGAGCCCGCTTTGGCCCGTGTGTTGTTGGCGTAGCCTATTCACCATTAATTGCAATGTAAATTGTGCATGAAAGAAGTTTATAATAAATACAATAAATGATGACAATTATAATTATAATAGAATAATAATAATAATAAATAAAA
>BSQZ01000007.1:12247500-12250000 GCA_033239005.1 Lamellibrachia satsuma | reverse complement strand
ATGCTGTAGATACGCAAGATACAGAGACCTCCCCGCTACCATATCCCACTGCTTCAGTCGGCCGCAGTTCATTTTTAGCAGCGCGTCTAAATCATACTTTTGCATGCTATGTTTTATAGTTAATACGTTGAGCCACGAAAAAGTGACATCTCGTGTTTTTGCTTACGCGTTGAATTATGAGGAAGAATACTTAAACCTGTCGATAGACTGTTGGCTTCCGTTTGTCCAAATGCAATGTAGTTTGAATGCTGTATGTTTCATATGAATAGCGTTTACACGTGAAGCACTGATCCACTATGGTTATGTTTCATATCAGTCCAAGCGGATTTTACTTTTGCTTTTAGCAAAAACTGACTGCATTAAAAGCGACGTTAAACGGAGCAGTTCAAAATAATGTATGCACAACTGGAGAGATGTTTATTATAATTATGATGTATTACATTATTGCAGCATTGCAAAATTATATAAATTATGCATTGTGTTACTCCTAGAAGAGACACCAGATGCACACATCATTTCTGAGGATTTCACCCGTTTAAATCACGTCAACAAATTACGGCAGAAGAGTTACCGCGCATAGAGCATTGTGTTCATTTGAATGTCGAACAGGCATCTGTCAAAGCGTAGTGGCATTGACTCTTTGACTCTGTGATTTATAAACTAGGCCTACTAGAAGTAGGGAAAGGCAGTGGTTGCTGAGCCACTGGGTTAGTTGAACCACTGGGTTAGTTGAACCACTGGGTTAGTTGAACCACTGAGTTAGTTGAACCACTGGGTTAGTTGAACCACTGAGTTAGTTGAACCACTGGGTTAGTTGAACCACTGGGTTAGTTGAACCACTGGGTTAGTTGAACCACTGAGTTAGTTGAACCACTGGGTTAGTTGAACCACTGGGTTAGTTGAACCACTGGGTTAGTTGAGCCACCGACGTTTCCAAGGAAACTACAGCGGCGACAGTTACTTGGTACTTTGGTACCACCCATTTATTGAACACGTTATTCGAACACGACTGACGATAGGGGCCATGTGTCACAACGGTCAGAAAATGTATGTTAAAAGTATGTGTTTTGTTCTTTTTCAATATTGTTGGTGTTTGTGATTAATGTCTGCTGGTGTGTAAACTATCAACGCATGTGACTAGACTTAATTATCTGTACACTTACAACTGGTCTAACTATGCACAGAGAAGAAGATTATTCTACATCACTTCGCATTAAGTTAATTACAAAGGCTTAATTTTCGAAAAAACTGCTAGTTGGGCCACCCAAGGATGTGGGGGAGTTAAGCCACCCAAGGAGGTGGGGGAGTTGAGCCACCCAAGGAGGTGGGGGAGTTGAGCCCCCCAAGGAGGTGGGGGGAGTTGAGCCACCTAAGGAGGTGGGGGAGTTGAGCCACCCAAGGAGGTGGGGGAGTTGAGCCACCCAAGGGGGTGGGGGGAGTTGAGCCCCCCAAGGAGGTGGGGGGAGTTGAGCCACCTAAGGAGGTGGGGGAGTTGAGCCACCTAAGGAGGTGGGGGAGTTAAGCCACCCAAGGAGGTGGGGGAGTTGAGCCCCCCAAGGAGGTGGGGGGAGTTGAGCCACCTAAGGAGGTGGGGGAGTTAAGCCACCCAAGGAGGTGGGGGAGTTGAGCCACCCAAGGAGGTGGGGGAGTTGAGCCCCCAAGGAGGTGGGGGGAGTTGAGCCACCTAAGGAGGTGGGGGAGTTGAGCCACCTAAGGAGGTGGGGGAGTTAAGCCACCCAAGGAGGTGGGGGAGTTGAGCCCCCCAAGGAGGTGGGGGGAGTTGAGCCACCTAAGGAGGTGGGGGAGTTGAGCCACCCAAGGAGGTGGGGGAGTTGAGCAGTGATTAAAAGCACGAAGACGAGTGTTGTCTTACTTCAATATATATATATATATATATATATATATATATCTCTTGGAATTAACCTTTTCGAACAAATTAGGACATCGGATAGCTATATAAGGTAACGTATTAGTAGTTAGTCACACTGGTAGCGATGGGCCTATACGTCAATACTAGTTAAGTATGTTGATTTATTAATTAATACGTGTTGACTTGTCAGTGACATGTTGTGCCCATTGTTTAGATATGTTGGATGAGTTGTTATAAAGCTTCAGTAGAAAGCCTACTTAAATTATACAAATATATAGCATTTACCCATTGTGACTCAACTGCTACACTGTGGCTTAACTTAACCTACACCAAGTGTTAGTTGAGCGAGTTTACCAACCCTTTTTGAATTAGCTACATATAATTATATATGCATACTAGATACAGTATCTTGGTCTATAATTATCCACTAGTAATCATAGTTTACGCGAGTAAAAACAATTTTAACTCAGGAATATGATTGTGTCCTAGATATTCAAAAAGAACGAAAATGGCTCAACTAACACTGCCTTCCTCTACACGTGTATTTCTGTGTGTAAATATTACATTTTTGTGTATCTATTTTTCGTTTTTGTCTTTCATAATTCCACGTGCGACTAAACGAGATTTCAG